>QJNX01000110.1:0-173482 GCA_004155925.1 Monosporascus sp. MG133 | reverse complement strand
CCATTTTGGTCCCCCCCCCCCCCTACTTTTGTACATTTTTCCAATTCCTCAGCCAAAAAATTTCGAGATCAAATCCGAAAAGGAAAGAGCCCATGTTAATCTACCAAACCCTTTCTGTGGCCTCTCCGAGATGTGGAGAATTTCCTGCCGATCTTAGAGATTACTATTAAATCAGATCGGGATAATCTGGTAATTTTCTTGTTCTTAATTTCTATTTTCAATGTGAGCTGGATCCGTGTGGTAGGAGGTGGGTTGAGTACTTACCCCTTTCGAGAAAACGGATGAATCTTTTTTCTGCCAGCTCCGTTTAAACCCCCTCGCCCACGTTTCCCGGTCCCAGTGCCCTGTGCTCTTAACAAGGGATGGATGTATTGTGGTCCGGTTTACTCTCCTTAGGTTTCTATTGCCCTAACTCTGAGAGCTCAGCCAGTGTCAACTTGGCTGGTGGGTTGAATGCCGAACAGTGACAGCCTCGAGTTCCGGGACACGAATTTTTGATATTCGGTGGAACAGTGCCCTGGCTGGCTGATGGCTGAGGCATGGAATGATGCGCAGAGGGGTTGGGAGATGGTTGATTTGTTGATATTGCATGCATGCATGCCGTTTTACGGGTGGATGTATGCACGCACGGTGGATCATGGATGAAAGGCCGACCTGGTGTCGCGTGGTAGCGTGGCAGGCAAGCTGGTCCGGGTTGGTTGGTTGGTTGGGATGGAGTATGTAGATAGGTGGATGTATTAGAATGATTGGTTACGTGCCTACCTACCTACCTGGTTGCCGAGATCAGGTGGGTTGGTGGGCTGGGCGAGTCGACAGACCTGGGGGACGCGTTGAATAGATGTTGATATTCTAGGTGTGTCTGGCGTGTCTTGAATTCCTGTGAGCTCCGTGGATATGAGGAGTAGTGCTTGGTGGTGGCGTGAAATGTGAATGCCGTCCGTGAGCTTCGGCATAATTTGACGGTTTGTAGCCTGGGTTCCAATAGGGGTAATCGTTCCGACGTCGACGGCTCGACACTATTATGGCACGAGAGAACGGCGGCATGGCTTTAAACTCTATCTTGTATGGTGATGATATGGAGGGCTCACACTAAGCTAAGGTGATATGATCATGGAAGCAATAGGGGTTATAGAATTTTCGAGCACTTTATATCTCCCTTACCATTCAGGAGTGAGTGCTGTGATTCTCGCTGCCCCAACATGTTCTCCAGTGGGTTATCCGAACTCCCTGGACGGTTTACCCCTATTCCGGATTAAGGTTGACTCGGGACGATACAGGGGCCCGGAAGGGTTTCAAAGTCCTTAGATATAGATGGATGATAAGGTTAAATCCGGGGTCTGTGAGAAAGGGGTGCGTGGTCGCCCGGGCGCGGCACATATGTTGCGCTGGACTGATCATGATAACTATGGACGGCCTGGGTACTTGGACAGCGGTCTTCGACTGACTGTCTGACAACCTAACTACTGAGCGGCTTGCATCAAGCAGCTTGCTACACTGCAGTTGAAAAACACGTCTGGAGATATCACAATGGCGAGGTAGAAGCGATATAGCTCGTTACCTTCCGGGTTAGTTCGATTCGAAGAACCCCTTCTCTTTCCCATCTCTCTCCTACTCCTAGGAGCTCCTCCGCCCCGACCCCGCAGAAGCCAGCCTGCGCCGCGAGACGTACGACGCCCCCATCCCCATATTGACGCCCCAGAGCGGCCCCAAGAAACGAGGCGGACTCCGGCTCGATCTCCATTACGGTCCTCCGGGGCGACGGCTGGAGCCCTGAACCGGTGTGGGGGGATGGGGATCTAGGACCCGGCCCGGCGCGTAGAGCCTGAGCGACCGGACGGCCCGTGCCGATGCAGCTGATCCGCTGGTACGGCCGGGATGGCAATGGGTTGCTGGGACACAAACGGCACGGCCGCCGTCGTTGAGGAGGTCCTCTTTGACGAGTCGTTGCAAGAGGCTGATGTAGGGGGTGGCCTCTTAGGAAAAAGATGTCATGAACTTGCGTGTCCGACTTCGTCGCAGCCAGGTGCGACGATGATCGCTCCAGGTACGTCTTTGCGCAGGACTGCAGCAAGTATTTTATTCGCATTCCCGCGTTTCTCACCTGATATTCCCTTCTACTTAGTTGCCGGGCGGTTCGGTTCGGAGAGCCCGAAGGTCCCTGTATAAGGGGGCTTCTCCGCAACCCCCTTCCTCCGGTGCAAGGAAGGTCAGGAGAGAAATCAATGTTTTTCAACCTTATTCACGTCTGCATCTCGTCGAGCTGCCTTCTATGCAGTGGCTAGCCCCTCATTCCTGGACCGTTCCCCCTGGCATCTGGTGCGTTGTGCAACTGCAACCAGCGGATGCAGGGACCCCTTACTGTGGAGATGAACTCCGCGGCCGATTCCGTCGCGACCAGGTGCCGGCGCGATGATCATGCGTCTTTCTGCAGAGGGTTGAAGTATTGTATTCCTCATACCCCGCGATAATGTAGCTTCCGGACGGTATCGGGTCCATGCGCGCTTGATGGATACTTTACGTGAATGACCGTGGAGACGAGCTCGGGCTATTTCAATATCCGAGAGTGCTCACTCAAGTTCTTTTCCCTTGGGGGGGTTGCCGGCAATACGCGCAGTGAATACCCCCGGGTGATGTGCATCCGAACAACCACGCTTGATATTCTCGCCGTCTGCCAGAAGATCACATAGTAACAGGTAGCGGCAACAACGCTAACCTGAAACAGCAATATTTCCAGAGAAGCTCGGCTCCATCTTGCATGGTTAGCTGTTTTAGCTCCTTTCTTTTTCCAAGAGGCCATCCCGAAAGCGCCGCTACCGCCTATTGTGTTGTCTTCTGGTAGACGGGGGGATATGTCAGCCGCCTGAGACTTGGCCGGGGCTTGTGGTTGTACGCTATACTATGGTAATGCGATAACGATGAGCAAGGTCAATCTAGAATCGCGTGTGCCTGTTTGTTGCGCTGCTGGATTTTCTGTTCTCCCCTCCCTTTTCTTTTTCCTCTTTTCTTTCGCTTCCACGGTGGGAGGGTGTGGGAAGGGGGATTGAGGGGTGGTGGGTATCACAGGGCAGGGATTCGGTGTGTAGTTCGTTTGCCAACCAAGTTCGGCATATTTGAGAACATTCCTGTATCACGACAGACTTGCGCGAGGGGCAAGGCGTTACTGAGCAGAGTTTGCGTTGCGGGTGTGACGTGGGACAAGGGGGTTGCCCTGAGACTCGATTTTCTTTCTCATTGTCTGCTATTCTCCATTCTTGTGCGCATATAGCTAAGCTTGAATGAGTCCTTTCAGTATGGGAAGGTTCAGAAGGGTGAAAGGTTTGAAGAGCTGGGCTGGTATCATACCTCAATTATGTCAACTGGACCCCCTAACCACTATTCCTGCCCCTCGACTGCATCAGAATTCCTTAATTAGTGCTAAGAATTCCATATTTGACATCTGGAGCTCTGTCTCCTGAATTGCTGACCTGACCACAGACATCTTGTTGAAACGTGAAAAGTCTCCTCTAGTAGGTTGCCTTATAGGAACGAGGCTAGGCGCATTGTCTGAGGCGGTACATAGAATTCTTCAGCTGGCACATAACTGGTAGCCTTTTTATGTGTCACCGTATCAGGACGCAGGTTGCTTAGTAGTTAGACGTTTTCCGATGAGTCTCCTATACTGCTAATCGTATGGCGGCATTTAAGGAGTTTCCTAACTAACCTGCGAGGGCACATTGTCCATTTTGAGTGTTGCGCTCGCTTCTGGCGTTAATGGAAAGGGTCAATTCTAGGTCGAAGCCCATGTGCTTATGGGATTGGTTGATATACTCGCAGGCGGTGTTGGTAAACAGGATGTTTAACTTGAGGCGCAGGGCCAGGAATATTTCCGGCTGTATCACACTCCCTTGATGCACTACAGCCGGAATGTTACATATGGAACTGTGTCTCGTCAAATTCGTTGGAAACAAAAACCTCGTGTCTGGTGAACTTGTCCATCCAACTGATGTATAACTCGCTGCCACAGGTATCACGACGCCTAAGGGTTCCACGGGGACAAGGGGAAGTTGGAAGACCTCTCCACTCGATCCTTTCTAATATGTGCACCGGAGTTTCCCAGGTCTATGCGATCTTAACTGTCAAGATAGGCAAGAAACTCGAATCGAGGAGAATGCGGGACATTCCATTCCAGGCCGTTCCAACGGTCGACTCGAGTTGGGATGAACAGACGCCGGTGCAAGGTGAATTTACGACTCCGAAACTTGACGGATACTCGTCAGTATCACCCCTAGTCTCGAGGATAAGACGGCGTAATTTGCTCGAACGACTCACCAAACACGGGGCGGCAAGTTTTTCCGGCGGAATCTTCCTAACCGTATGTACCTTGTTTTTCCTGGCATTTCTCTGGGGTGCTGGGAACAGGTCATCAGAGGGACAGCCTGCCCCCAGACTCTGGAGGTGGGGTGCCCTCAAGAACTATATGACGCAAGCCCTTACTATAGCTACCGCGGTATTACGGTGGGCTATCCGCCTTTAAGCGGGGGTCTGCGCCAGCATTGTTGCTGTGCTTCTTCTCGAAAGACACAACGTCCCGATAGATCAGGTTGCCGAATATTCGATTCTTAGAAGTGTGAGCGGTAGACCGGTCCACATTGCCTAACCCCTGGTCTTCCAAAAGCCTTCTTTGAGACGGATCTATACACTTCTAGCTTGCCTACTGCTGTTATTACCCCTTGCGTCGGCTGCCAGCCAGTGTCTTGTGCACGATCTTGGTGTCTGACCTTGATGAGACACACATCATTAGACACCGTTAGGGCCCATTGTAGATCGGACGCGGCAGAGCAGTCCAATTTTTATGTACGATGACTATTATGGAATTCCACTGTTCCTTCATTCATCAAGTTTAGATCATTCATCCAGACCCCAAGTCATCGCACCCTTCGGACATATAGGTGGCCGCTGCCCATATCCAAACGACCAGGGAGTGAGCGATACAGGGCTTCGAACTCAAGCCTTTCTACCTTTCTTGTCGACATCCAGCCGCACCAGTCTACGAGGATATAGTGGACACACAACCACGTTTACATCACGATTTTCATGTCTACCACCATCAACCTCTCTGTCAGGCACCTACTGGATTAATGAGGTCCTTGAAGGGCATCTTGGCACTGCTAAGAACCAGGATGACCTAGACCTCCCCTATTTTCAAAAGAACTGCACATTGGATGATGACGAAGAGGCATGTCTGACCTTTCTGTTCTATTGTCCGACATTTGCTACTATCGCCCAAACACTTGAAGGGACCACCTGGGTCTGTTCTGTGATACAGAAGGTGAACTATAGGCATCCCACCGATGACTACAGTGGTTCCGAGGAAAAGATCTGGTCGGAGGAATTCTGCCCCATTTATAGTATAATCGGCGATACTAGCCGATGGCGGGTAACGCGACCCAACCCGGCGTGTATGTAAATGCCACCGTCAATGTGCCGCTAACCCACCCCGATGACCAGAGAGATTGGTCAAACTATAGGCTATCGGAAGGCATCAATCTCACCGCAAGTCTCTGCTTTGCAACGTATACCACAAACTTCACAGATGTACAGCTTACTGCCGCGACTCCTTTAAATGAGCCATCTATAACTTGGGGCCCCATTAAGAAGACCTGGCGGACAAAAGAAGTTAGAGTCCACTTGGGTGTATCACGGGCACAAACGTTGCCCACGCCTAGTGGCATGATGCGCATGCGCTTGAGTGATCATAACTCAACGGAGGAGGGGGACGCGACGTATACTCGAGATCTCCTCGTGCAAATCGCCCTGGCTTCCGCGGGTTATGTCAGATCATGTTACGCATCCATACCAATGCGCGCCGGATACTACACGGTCCGTACCTCAACTGAAGGAACTGAATCGTCCCTATATAAAACCGTACATCCGCAGTACGCTTCTCTCTTCGTGAATACATTCATTGAGACTGGACGACCAGCCTTGGCATTGGAGGCCATTTGGACTGTTATGGCTCAGAACGTGTATTACGGTATGTTACCCTTCGGAGATCTCCCGCAACGCGTCTCTACTCTATCCTCTGTCAAGGTCCGGGTTCCCATATAGTGGGTTGGCTTTACTACCGCCGCCTCAATCATCATGCTGGAGCTGATATGCATCGGGGTCATCCTGTGGTTCTTCCCTGAAAACGTCTGGGCTCTCATCGCGGGGCGGCTTCTGGCAGGCGGTAGCCCATGTCTCATCCGCGGAAATCCGCTCCGATTTTACGCAAGGCTTCGGACATGACAGATGACGAAGTGAAGGACCTCTACGAGGAATACGGCTTGGAGAGCACTGATGTGGCGATTGGGAGGTCGGTTGACTCGGACAAGATCGAAGTCGTGAGGAGACGAAGGAAATAATAAGCTATTGAAATGAAGGAGGTGAGCAGATATCAGGCATATGTTGAGGCTAAGCTACTTCGCAGTAGAGCATAGCCTAATAACGAGCTGGAGGCTGCGATGGCATAAACTCCTACGGCCCCTGAGTACAAGTTCCAAATATTACTCCGGTTTACAGGCCAACCACAAGCAGCTGGCTGTGCTATGTTTGGCTCTGTTTAGACACTTATGTCCGCCATAGTTTGCTTTGTTAACATATTGTTGCATGTACCAAATGGGTGGAAACACGTCACAAACGTTTGTCTTGCCTTTGCCAAGGTTTTGGATAGGGGTAAGACGGCCCACATCTCTCTGGTATATGTAATCATGTAGTCCCCCGGCTCCTAGGCTGGTTACTTAGTACGGTCGTACTATTGTCGCCGTATAGCTCATTGGCAGCTAAGAGGAATACTTGTCCTTTTCTTTTCCATATGAAAATGGTGGTTAGTGTATTAATAGTTTTCATAACTCCCCCAGCCCATCTTAGCAAAAGGAGATTGCATAGGTCCTCGACCATGCGATCCTAGATTTTGGGAAGGCCAATAACCTTTTTCTGCTGGACCGTCTTGGGTCTATATCTATGCGACCTCCGGGCGAAATTGCAAGGTAAGGACCCCTTAGAGATGGCCATGGGATTCCACGGTCGTTCCAGGAGATCCTCTGGCAGCCAGCACATCTACACTAGACTAAAATACGAGCAGACTGGCTGTAAGGACTGTGTAGTAATCTTCTCTGGGGAAGAACCCGGGGGTACGAAGGAACTCCTAGACCGTTTCATTAGATACAGCAGACGTGGGGACACCGAAGGGAACCAAGAAGGGGAAGAATGGAAAACACAAGAGGCCTCGCACCTGGTCCCTCCAGCAGGCACCGAATGCCCCGGCGTTTGAAGAGTGTCTCCGTGGGAAACGCACTATCCTGGGCCTTGCCACCCGATTGGTACTGGAAGCCGAAGAAGAGCCTAGGGTGAAGCAACGCTGCCAGAAGAAGGGAGGCAAGGCCACCAAGGAGTAATCGAAATCGAAAGGCAAGAAGGCTAGGGGTCGGAAAAGCAACAGGCGGCCTTTCGTGTCGCCGTCCGAGCTAGTTCCGCCGTCGAAAAGCGGATCGACGAAGAACTGCGGTTGTACCGTCTTGAATATCTGAAGCTTTCACGTACGTGCCAAGAAAGGCTCAGGCAGCTCGGGGGGGGGGGGGCGCCAGGGCTAACTCCTCACCGGGCAACCGAGACCTTGACGACGCCTCACTTGTCTCGCGGATCGTACAAGAAAACGTAGAAGCCAGGATGATCGCAGAGAAGGGCGCGTTCGTAGACGTTGACGGCGAGGGTCTTTAGCTACGGCGAAGGAGATATTCAAAAAGGAATATCCCGAGGGGTCCATATGGTCATCTCCGCGAACCCCTGCTGCCGCGCCTGTTCGGTCGTCATCGGTGGCTCCCACGGCCTTGCATCGGCAGCACCGCCGGTTACGCCCGCGGCGCAGATTATAATTAGATGCTGAGCCTTTGTCTCTGCCGGCAAACTCCAACTCCGACCGAAAAGGATCCTGTCTCTCTCATCCGCAGAATTTCGTTAGGTTCCAAGAAGCCCTCGACCACTGTCGGCGATTCAACGTTCCCGACTTCGGGATGCGCTCATTGAAACGCACTTGCCTACGAAGCTCCGATCCTTCCGCAAAAGAAGGCAAGATCAGAGTCCGGGCGAAAAAAGGCCAAGGGTATGCAAGAACTTCATCAGGTATGGTCGCAAACGAGGTCGTTTTGTTTTCTCCGTGCCACCGGCATATGATACGACGAATCTGCTACGCCCTGGTAGCTCTTCCTCTATCTCCTCTAAAGGAGCCACCAATGACGTATTAACTTAGGTCCACTAGCTACGTATTCAGTCTTGATGGCCTTTTTTCAAGCGGCCCTCACAATTGATCATCAATTTTCTCCAGGATTCTTCCTTAAGAACGGTTAGCATCCTCAGTTATCCCATCAATCTCATGGGCCGAGGAGAGAATCCAAGGGAGCAGCATTCAGCATCGGTATCTCCACCAAGAGTATGTACCACAGTCAGCTTGCGAGAATGAGTGCGAAGCTAGGACGCATGTAGGACAGATGCAAGACCCAGGGGAAAGGTTATATTACTACTACAATATATAGGATAATGCGGTATCAATAATAGCTCAAGCAGAGCTTGCAGGACCCGACCCGAGCCTTTCAGAAAGGAGGGTCAATAGTGGCCAGAGGGACGCTGCACGTCTTCTTCAGGGCGGCCTGAGCCTCGGCGGAGTCGGCGCTGACGCAGTCGACGCCGGTGTCGCCCTTGACGCCGTCGCAGATGATCACCGGGGAGTCGCCGCAGGGGCTCGTGATGTTGAAGTTCTTGAACCGGATGTTCTCGCACACGGCGTTGGGGTTCGTGGAGCAGCTGAGCTTGGCGACGACGGCGCCCTGCTTGCCGCTCGTGTAGCCGGTGAAGTTCTCGAACAGGATGTTGGTCAGGTTCATCTGCGAGGGGTACTTCTCGCACGTCTCCGATGGGATCTACGCGTGACGAATTCGTGTTAGAATGGGGGGGTGGTTATGGGGAGCTGATTATTGGTCGGTCAACACTTACGTTGAAGTAGCAGGAGTCGATCTGCACGGAGTAGTCGTTGCGGGCCTGCCAGAAGTTCCTGGTTGCACGTTAGGATCGATTCTTTAAACACCGAAGTCGCTCAAGCTTACCGGAAGGTAACGTTGTCGACAAAGCCATAGCCAACATCAGCGCCGGCCCAGCTCTTGATGCGAGCACCGTTGTCACCGTTCAGCAACCAGACGTTTTCGATGACGATGTCCTTGACGAAGCTCATCTCGCCGGCGTACTGCCCGAGGGATCCGATGGACTGGCCGTGCGTGCCGTTGCAGTACATGGTGTTGACGTGGATGTTGGTGGCGTTGGACTTCGGGCTGAAGCAGTCATCGCCGATGTTGACCCAGGCCCTCTCGACGGTGACGTCCTCGACGTTAAGGGAGTCGAAGAAGTCGGTGTTCTTGGGCTCCGAGGTCGCGTTGTTCGACTCGGCCGTGACGACGACGTCCTTGAACGAGACGCCCTTGCTCGTCACGATGAAGTTTGTCCAGCAGGGAGAGTCCTTCTCGTGGATGCCCTCCATGTGGAAGTTCGTGGCGTTCTCGGCGTAGAACAGCACGGGCCGGAGGTATTGGTTGTCGGGGTCCAGGATCTCCAGGCCGGAGAACTCGTTCCACCACCTCTGCCCGTTGCCGTTGAGGATACCCTCGCCGTAGATGGAGATGTCGTTGCCTCCCCACTTCCAGAACATCAGCGAATTCTGGAAGGGGTGGGAGAAGGCGTTGGCCTGCCAGTACGGCGTGTCGTTGGTGAACTTCACCTCGCCGTCCCAGTGGACATGGACGTCATCGAGGAATGTCAGGTCGAGCGGCTTGCCGATCATGAAGAGCTCACCCTTGGGGAGGTAGAGCGTGCCACCGTTGTTGGCCTTCTTCAGGCCCTCGAGGAACTCATCCGCAACGTCGTCGGTGTCGTCGGCGGACGACCGTATCTTGACGAGCGGCCTTTGGTTGTGGCATCCCTTTTTCTTGTAAGGATGCTTCTGCCGGAACTCGTCAATGTTGCGCGGGACGTTGGCCGGCAGGTCAATAACTGCTGCGGCAGCGCCAGCAACGGCCGATAGAACCGCGAGGAGATTTGAGGACCGCATTCTCTTTTCCTAGATCAACGAGTCCGGCCGACGGTCTTCTGGGACACTGAGGAAGGGATCAAAGGAGGACGGAAACCAATGGGGATCGTCGGCCTTTTAACACCCACCCCCTGGCCCAGGGACAGCTCTGAGCTTATGCGGGTCCTCCATATTGCTTGGATATCGGCAAAGCGGCAATACTATTGATGACGAAGTAATAGCTGCTAGAGAGCTATTGCATATCCATCCCACCTATCAAATGAAGAGCATATATGAAGAGAGAGCCCAGAATAGGCCTCGAAGCACATAGATCTTGTCGGAGCTTGAAAGGAAGCTTAGCGTCGTGGAGAAAGATACCCATCCTGAACCCGGCTCTATGCATCCCAAGATACAAACCTGAACTGCTATTGATGGAAATTCTTGTGTATATATCCGTGAACGCACTAGACCCACCCTCATACCACGGATTCTCCGCACCTACCCCAAAGCTTTTACCTCAGTCCCCGCATTGTTCGTTATATTCCCCACACAGCTTTTGTTTGCCAAGAGATTATTGTACCGTAACCGCAAAGCTTGACGGAGCTGATCTTGTGGGCCGTTTGAGCTAACCGGATATAAGAATGATATTCCCAGAATCTCGGTTTTGGTTCAGCAACACGCAAAATTATCAATCGAAATGTTATCATCCCATTCGAGTGGAAGGAGGTTTTGGGGGTACGGTGAGTGGCGCGTCGATGCTAGTTTTGCGGCGAGGTGCCCATAAAGGAGACTGATACCGGGCGTATCAGCGAGTACGTATCTCGACTTATAAGAGCTCCTCTCAGGAACTCGTATATGAATAACCTGAGAGCTGAGCTTGGAGTCTTGGGCTAGGGTTGACTCGGGGGGCTCTAGCGATGTTGGGTGATGAATTGCTTATCTAGTCGATATAGTTTCTGTAGGGCGATGGATTTGGACTGCGACGCACTTGATGATAAGTCACACTCATGAATATGTTAGGAACCTTTCCGTAAATGGCTCAGAGATGACGTGTCTCCTGGAAATATGAATACACACTATGGTCAAAGCACTGTATATACCCCGTTACACACATCCAGCCCTCACAGCGTGAACCCATCACAGCTTACTGTCCTTCCAAACCGGTTTCCGCCTCTCAACAAAGCTCTTAACACCCTCGACCATATTCTCGCCCCCCTCAATCCTCGCATACCACCCCTTGATCAAGATATCGGTCGCGACCTCGGGGTTCACGCCCTCGCAGCCCAACTTGATCCCCTCGCGGCTCACGATCACGGCATCGGGGCTATTGGCCGCGATCCTCTCGGCCCACCTGAGCGCCGCCTCGACCACCGCCGCGCTATCCCCCTCGACGATCTCGTTGACGAGCCCCCACTCGCGCATCCTCGCGGCGTCGTACGAGCGGCCCGCGAGCGCCATCTCGAGGGCGCGCTGGCGGCTGCCCAGGGACCGCGCGAGCCGCGGCAGCCCGCCCTGGGCGGCGATGACGCCGACGCCGACCTCGGGCAGCCCGAAGACGGCGGCCGCGCGCGACGCCACCACGAGGTCGCAGTTCAGCACCATCTCGAAGCCGCCGCCGAGGCAGGCGCCGTTGACGGCCGCGATCACGGGCTTCTTGCCGCCGCGGTTGCTGAGGCCGCCGAAGCCGCCCCGCGGGAGCGAGTCCCTGTGGCCGGTGGTGCCGTTGCCGCTGCTGTTGGTGGTGTCCTGAGTGGCGGTCGTGCTGCGCACCGCGACGCCCTGCTCGCCCGTGCCGTCCTGCGTGATCTGGGCCTTGACGGTCTTCGATCCCGGCGCCGACCCACCTTCCGATCCGGATCCCCCTGTCGCGGCGTTATTAAGACCGTCCCACTCCCTGAGATCAGCGCCAGCGCAAAAGGCCTTGCCGGCGCCCGTGAGGACGGCGCAGCGCAGTGAGGGCTGCGCGTCGTACCAGTCCCAGAGGCGCTCGAGGGCGGCGTGCAGCGGGAGCGTGACGGCGTTGAGCCTCTCGGGCCGGTTGAGGCGCACGAGCAGCACGTGCGGCCGTGGGAAGGAGACCTCGACGTGTGGTGTCGCCGGGGGAGGTTCAGTGAGGCCCGCCGGTAGGCTGGTGGTGGTGCCGACGGCTGATGGCATGATGGGCGTTTACCGAAGGTGGGTGAGTTTGGTAGATGAGTGGTGTGTCTCACTCGGTTATGGATAATTAGGGAGAAGTGAAGCAATTGTTTGGGTGGTTGGGCACCGCGAGGACAGGGACCTCTGACTTGGGTCCCACAACTTCAGGGTATTATACAATAGCAGTGGTCTGATTAAGGGACACTTGTAATTCCGACTTAGATTTTGGATGGGTGCATTGGGTGAATATCTGGTCTACGTAATCATATAACTAAAGCTCGGTGGAAGTTGAGATGATGTCGGACAAGATCTGGGGTAACAGTGTGGGGTTTTATGAGCCTCGGTACTTAAGTGTAGCACTAAACCGGCCGCGGGATGTCACTCAACCATGATGCAGACCCCTGTTATATACTACTTACTTCCAGCTACTTTCAACGGCCATGTATAGTTCGCCTAATACTTGGGAATTGAAGGGTTTGTGTTATTAGGCATGGTTATTTTTTTTAATGCGCTTAAAGGGGCTTTGATTAGTGGCCTTAGCTGGATCGCAGGAACAGAAGGGTCAACAGGTTTGAGTATATCAGCAAGGAGACTACACCACCCCCACAGAATTCCCCCACCTAGATTGCAACCCCGTATACAGAAGAATCAGCAGAAATTGCAACACACTTGCCGACATTTTGGTACACGCATACCTAGGTAGCATTAATAATACGAACGTTCGGTTAGCATAGATCAGAATTCTTGCGCATCAATGCCTAAATACTTATTTAGTTATGCAGGATAACTTGCCTGTCGATATCTAGCCTACGCCCCTTTAGCCCTTGGATCTTCCATAACAATCCCACCCGCATAGCAATGAGGTTCCCATTGATCATGCAGCCCAATCAACCCCCTGAGAAGAGCCCACTTCAAGTTTTACGTATCAAGCTGTAGAGTGTCGGCTGCCCGCTTGCTGATGGGAGCTAGCCGTCGAAAAGTAACCCACAGGGAGACAGGAGAATTTAACCACGACGCAGGCCGCCTTTCTCCGGACCAATGCTATTCAGGATTCGTAGCGCTTCACGAATTTAGTAAGTAGCCTAGAGTCTAGCCTTGCTGGTTGGCCTGCATGCGCATGCCCATGGTCCTTCATGCCTATTAGGGCCGGGGGACGCTTGTCGGGGAGCTACTGACGGACATCACGAGGGATATAGCGATTTGATGCAATTCTGGGGAGACATACTTTCATCGCTTTTGACCACGGCATCACGTGCGGAATTGTGATTAGAATTTTGCTTCACTATTAGGTATCGGTTACTATTGAGATACACCTCTCGGCTAAATGAACACGTACGATCTTGAGTTTGTCGAATACTCGTGTCGCTCCCCTAGGAGCGGTTCACACGATCCGTGGTCGAGGTTGGGACGGGACCATGGGTCTGCGCTCGTCGCATGACCATGCGTATATCGATATGCGACCATAAACTGCTTCCGCGTCGCATTCGCGGGCCATAATAAGAATATAGTCGCCATGGTACAATCTTGCACGACCGAAAATCACCTCATGTACGCAGATCAGGCATCCTACGCGGATAGGCCACGCTTTTCGCTTTCGGTGAAGAAGATCACCATGCGCCAGAGCTTCTTGACAAGCGGCTCAGCCTCCTCGTCCAGTGCCTGCATGTAGTTAGTAAAGGCTCAGCCAAAGGACTCTTCCATATGAATCAAAGGGGTAACGGCACGTACCTCTGCCAGCTCCTCGACTAGCTCGCTAGGCTTATTATGCTTTCGAAGATGTTCCTCCACCACCTCAATAAGCAGCTGCTCTTGCACACCAAGATACTCGACCAGCTTCTTCTCGACAAACGGCCGCAGCTTCTCTCGGATGACGCCTTCGTCCAGATAGTCCCATTTGACGTCCCATTCCCAGAGACCCTCCTTTTCGGTGGGGATCTCCTGAGCCAAGGCACGCACGGCTTGCTCGCGCTCCTCATCGGACATTGCCGCAGCTGCGGTCGGCTCGAATTTGATAGGGACGAGTTGTCGCCTCGTAGTCGAGTCCTCTTCTTCATCCTCGAGAAGGCCTTCCACCTCAGCAATTGTCTTCCGCTGCGGTGCGGCACGTGCCTGCGCCTTCTGAGCAGCAGCACCCAGAGACAGTTTGAAGGGTTGCGGCGCGGCCATGCCGGCTCTCGTACTCTGCCGTTGCTCCATCTCCTGAGCTTGCCTCTCCAGGAATGAATCGGCCATGCCTCTGGCCTGCTCGCGCTCAGCCTCCTCCCTGAGACGCTCCTGTTCCTCTGCCTGACGGTCCGCATCATCGGCTGCGATCTCCCTCGCTCTGAACGCTGCACGGTTGCGCATCCAAAGGCTCCGGTCAGCGTAGTAGTCCCTGCTCTTCAGGGAAGCTTCGACGTCGTCGTCAAAGTTTTTGAGCTCCTGTATCATCTTCTCTCGGGCTTTCGCGAGATGGCTGGCATCCATATCATCACGCTCCCTCTCTCGTTCAAGCGCTGCGGTACGTGACTTCTCCCGGTTCAGCCAGCGACGTTCAGCGTCCAGGTACAATTTCTCCGTTTCGGCGTTCTGCTTGGCGACTCGGCGACGTTCTAGCTCCTCGTCGCTGGTGGGGTCATCATCATCCGCTTGGTCGTAATTCAGGTTACCGTTAGTGGTGCCGCCGTTGACGAAGCTGACGGACCTGTTATAATCCTTGCCTAACTCGGACTTCTGCCCCTTAGGACCGGATGGCGCGTTCGGGACACCGCGTGGACCCAATGGGATGTTGTTGGAGTTGGACGGCGGCGGTGACGTGAGCCGCGAGGGCCTAGGTGGGCCGTTCCTTTGGCGTTCCATCGCCTCGAGCTCCTCTTCCCTCTTCAAACGCTCCAGGTCACGCTTAATGCTTCGTTCCCTAAAGGCTGCGATCTCGGCAGCAACAGTCTCGCGCATTTCAGCCGGGATGTCGGCAAGTTCATCCTCCTGTGCCAAGGGGATATTAACCACCTCGACATTTTCTCCGTTCTGACCCGACGCGTCGCCCATAGCCACATCTCCATCCGCATCTGCTGTTGACTGTAGAGAAGGATAGAAGAAGTTCTTGATAGTCTGTTTCAACGCACCTCTCGCAGCTTCGAGTTTGCCCTCTGCGTCCGAGTCGTCGCCCCTGCCTTCCTTGTACGCCTCGATATACTTGACGGAGTTCTCGTCCAACCGGAATTGCAGGGCGCCCTTTTCGAAGCCGTCGAAGGTGTCATCGTCTTTGGCTGGTCCCTCCGAAGGGGTCTGTTTCTTTTTGGGTACTTGGATGTCCTTGAAGAGCTCCGAGGCGACCCAGAGTGACTCGGCGTCTTCGAATTGCGCAAAGCCAAAGGCTAGCTCCTTTCCAGCAGCATCTGTAGCACGGTCCCAGCGCCTCAACTTGCCTGCTGTGCCAAGGATCTTCTCTACGCCCTCGTTTCCGCCGATCCCGTCTGTAATACCGCTGACGAATACGGTGCGCACGATCTCTTCTTTGCTCGGGGGGATCAGGGCTTGCATGTTATCCCGCACGGCTTGTCGGGCCTGGTCCATATTCCGATCCATGCCGATACCTGCTCGTGGTCCCACTGACGCGGGAGTCTCGCCATCTTTCCGACCGGGGTGACCAGGAGTAGCAGGTTTCCCAGACGTCGTGCCGAGTCGAATCACGGGGGCATTGAAGTTGATATTGGGCATGTTCGGAGGGGCTTGGAAGTTGGAAGGGAACCCGCTAGGTCGATTAGCTTGATTGATGTTCGGCTGATGAACGCCAGGTGGTGGCGTCGTTCCCGGGGCTGACATGCCTGGTGGGGGTCCTGGAAAGCGACATTAATATGCCATGTTGATGGCCAAGAGGATGAGAAGTGTACTCACCTAGACCAGGAGGAGGCGCCATACCTGGAGCTCCATTGGCACCAGGGTATGCATTGTAGCCAGGCGGCGGCCCGAAGCCAGGCACTGTATCTTCTCATCAGTATCTCCGGCACCTCGCACTTCATGACACAAATCCGAAGCCGAAGCAATGGCATTCTTGTAGGAAAAATAACAAATAGGTTCGTCCATATCGCGTAGCTTTCGTGTTTTTGGAAAGTGGCCACTTACCTCCGCCGTAAGGATTATATGCCATGTTGATTACCTCGCTTTTTCTCAGCAATAATCGATATGGACTCGTTGCGCGGCAGTTCGGATTGCGCAAAGCGATAATGAAATGCGCAAGATCCAGGGATGCAGCTTGGCCGAGAAATCCCAGTTGTCGGGTTTGTTTCCTTCACGTCGGTATTGAAAAATGGTCAATGCTCAGCTGCTCATGAACAATTGGATGATGATGATAAACGATAAACCGAAATATGCACCAAATCCAGTATGCATGTGAGCGAGGTTATGCGACTCGGCGACCTTCCCAGCACCTTCCCAGCACTAGCCTCGAGCCTTACATAGCGTACAGTAGTACACTAGCTTGGGTGGCACCTGCCACCTGCACCTGCACCTGCCACCTACAGCGCCCGGTCTCCGGCATCTTCATTCTTCCGAGTCGCCAAAACTATTAGTGGGTCCCGCTTTCCGGAGAAGGTTCAAAGTGACCAGAGCTTCAGTCGCACCTCCGGCCCAAGCAGACGGCGGTCCCCGGTCTAGGACAATTGATCGCTTGTCTCGCAAATCCTGATGCTGTAATTGGGGATCGATTTACGTCGGACTTTCCAGAATGTAGGTCTTGCCCCATTGACCCTGCATGTGCTTCTTCATCTAACCAGAATATTAGGGCATCTGAACTGGGCCGGGTTGCTCATGCGGCTCTTCGATCAGCGTCGCTGCTCCGGCCTTCGTCCGCGCGGATACAACTCGCCTCCAAGCCTGCGGTTTCAGCATGCCAGAGACGAATAACGACGTCCCCGATACTATGTACCCTGAAAAACAACGGCAGTAGCGGGACTAGAGGGACATCATCGTCCGTGTCGCCGCCATCCACCCAACAGCAACAATCCTACAACTCGTTCGCGTGGGCGGCTAATACTCGAGAGGAACGGAATTCCGAGAGCGAAGGCGAGATCAAAAAGCCTAACATGTCACAATATTACGGCCCAGATCCCTCAGAGTCTGGTTCTGGGGAGCCAACCTACGACAGCGTATCGCAGGACGTCTACATCGAACTCTCCGACCTGCAGAAGACAAAGCACTCCGAAACCGGGCCGGAAGCGCCCAAGCCCACCATGCGGCTGGTCCCACGGCTCGGACGTACGGTCCATGTCTCCAGTCACGTAGACGTAGCCAGGTCTTTCAAGATCCTCGCCATACAGGTCGCCCAGAACAGGATCCGGCAAGAGTTCCAGTACCAGAGGTTCCACGAGAGACCGGGCCTGAAGCGGAAGAGGCTCAAGAGTGAGCGGTGGCAGAAGAGATTCAAGAGGGGCTTCAAGGAGACGGTCCGGAGAGTCAGGGAACTGACCAGGCAGGGTTGGTAGTGAACGTCTAGATGCACAAAAACTGTGGTCAAGCAGAATAGAGCATCTGTAGATGGCCGCTTGTGGAAATAGAACTCAATTGTACAACATGATCTTACCGCACACGCGGTTTATGGAATCGCGATATCGGTTCTACGATGCCGTGGTATATACCCTCATACCCACTACGACTTAGAGCAGGAGTATTCCACGGTATCACATCATGGTATCTGACTGTGCTAGTTTGGCATTCCAGATGCATGTATCATATGAAGCCCTTTTGAGCCTCGGATTCGTGACTGGGATAAAATTAGGGGTAATCAAGTGCGGAGGGTGAAATCGAAGGGGGCAGTCATACGCATTGGGTGCTGATATTCCTCAGATAAGCCTCCGTCTCCCTCTCTTCTCACAAGTTCCAGCCGCTCAGCTTTCCCCAACTTCTCTTCTTGCGCTCCGTGTTGGCTCCAACATCCTAGTAATTTTCTCAGTAACTTGTAGTCATTTCTCTTCCGCTCTACGTGCTCGTTGGCAACTGGCTCTGGATCCTCGATATCCAGCCGTGTGTCTCTCGTGTATGCCATGATTCCAAACGCTTGATAGTGGATTGTCTGCACAATTTCTTCTTCAACTCAATTGCAGACCCTCCTATTCTCTTCGTCATGGCGAATCGGTTGCGCCATGAAGCTAACCGCATGGTCGCCCGCCGACCACGCCCTCTTGCGAGGATTGGGCCTTTGGGTACTGGCTGAGATTGGACATGCCGTTGTTTTTGGATGGTGTATGGTACATCGAAATACGTGTAGGGCATCGTCCAGTGCAAGTACGTGGTCCATCTCCGCTACGTGCCCCTTGGATCTGGCGGTAGCGCATCTTGACGTCCCCGGCCGTCTTAGAAACTGTACTGTACTGCCAGCGTGGGGCGGTAGTTAATCATCCCTCTTCGACCCACCCTGCTTCTCCTTTCCCTCAATTTTCCTTATTCCGCCTCCTCCGGGTGCTTCTATTGTCCTCCCTTAGACACTCAGTCCGTCATTCCCACTTTGATTATGGCCTCCATGCACTAGATAGCAATCTCGTCGTCTTTCTCAATGGGTCGGAGTGCGTGCTGGTGCAGAGTGACGCTCTGGGTAGCCTCGTTGTAATACACGAAGGCGGGTCCTTGTCAACTTTGCTGCGAGCAGATCTCTCCAAGGCGGTTCGGCGAATACAGGGGAGAAAAAAAAGAGGATGGGGACATACGTTGGGGTGTGATGTATATTGGAATTGCTATCCGAGGTGTAACGAGTAATGGAGCATCTGGTAGTATGATATATAGCAAAAGGGGAGATGAGTATAGGGTAATTAGAAGGGGTATAAGAAGAAGACAAAGACCTACGAAGGAATCAAGCACAGACACCGGATACGCAGACTTTACAGTAGATTGCCATGAAACATGGCGGATGTCGGTGCGGCCGAGGCGGCCGAGGAAGAGGCGGGTGGGCTTTCTAACAAGGTCAATAGTAGGAGAAGGCTGGAGGACATCAACAGCCTTTTTCCTTTTAGTTTATACACACACACTCTCTCTTTATTACGCCCAGCGGCTTAGCCAAAAGGGCAATTATTACACCCAATCTTAAAGGACTTATCCTTTTACTGTTCTACTATTATCTCCAGACAAGAGGGGTGTCAAATAAATACTGAAAGGGGACCCTGTTGAGCATGACCAAAAGTGGGGATATGCTTGCATGTTGGATATTTGTCTTAATGATTGGCAAAGGACAATTTTGATAGACTCATTAAGTTGCTAACAACAAGTCTCTAGTTGATTGTGGACGTCCCTAGTTCTCTAGCTCTAGAGGTCTGTCAATGCAGTATTAGATCCTGTCAAAGCTAATTTTGAAGAATAGTAGCTTGGGCTGCTGCCACTCAATGGATAAAGGGACCGAACAGTTCAACAGGCTTTTATAGCAGAAGACATGACGGTGCCTATAAAATAGAGGTAGTGATCTCTGGTAAAGGGGCCAGACTAGAGGAAGTACCCAGCGCTGGAAGTAAGGTCGGAAGTCTTGGACCCTGGAAATCAGTACATTCGCAGACGCAAACTGTTTGCAAGTTTTACTTTATCCCTTAACTTGGATGGTAAAGAAAGAGCTGTCTTTGATAATCTGGGACCGCACACTGGCTGCCTTGGTGAAGAGCTAATACGTGGCCTAGGTAGGCTAGATTTCCCGCCTATGAGTCAGGTTACGGATGCTATATAAAGTCATTTGTCTGCAAATATAGAGTCCCTTACTGCGTAGGTAATATGCACGAAGACCTTGAGTTGCATCTGTTTAATTGATAGAACATAAACATGGGTCAACTTTGCAGACAGCTTGGGAAACTACATGTTTTCGAAATGAAACTGTTACCTCAGATGCCCACGGCATTGCCTTGTCCTTAGACAGTGAGGCAGCGAGTTCCTGGATTCCACGGGCAGCTTTCCTCCAAGTATCTCTCGGCATGCGGCTATATAACCAGTCCTAGTTGTTAGGAAAGGTGACAAATCCTCTTCCCTTCTCCTCACATAGGCCCTAACACAGAATACAACACCACCCGCATGATGAGTTTGGTTGCTCTTCCCAACAGGAGGCAGTGCTCTGCCAAGGTTTAACCCGTTCGTGTCGAGAGCCCTCTACAGCCCCGAGACGCATCCGCGCGAGGCCTCGATTGGCTAGTCGGAGCACAGAGATATGGAATCCGAACGGAAAGCGCTACAGAAGAAGTACGCCAACTTCGACTCTGTCCAACGGATGGTTAAGAATGGTTTGGGCTGGTCGAGCCACTCATGCGTCATTCATGGTCGGGTCAAAGATATCGCCCTCTCGGCCATGATGGCAAACAACCCGGGCGTGACCCTGAACAGTGCCGAGATAGAGTTCACGACCCCGTTTACGCCGCTCGTCCAGCGCTGGGAGGAGCTCAAGGCTTACCACGATACGACCGACGGCCACCAGGGGAAGACCAACATCTTTGCTCTCATCGCAGTCCTGAATTCGGCCCTCAGCTCATCAGTCGACGACCACTCGAGGCTGCGGGAGAGCGGCAAGGCCGGCTTCAACTCCCTTGGTGCTGTCTTCTGTCCCGGAGAGATCATGCTCGCCCGTGACGGTGAAACAATCTCTGCTTACAGACTGACATCCTTCACACTCGAATATGCCGGTCACGTCGCTAAGCAGAACTACGCTGTAATAATGGATACATTGACTGGAACCGGACTTAATTCGGCTACGCGAACAAGGATGTTGTGATTCCGCAATACGATGGCGAGCGACCAGTCTCCTCCCTACCCGTGTACCCAGCAAAGGGGGCGACCGGCCACCAGACCGGCTTCAACAGAGTTATGGCGCGGGGTAGAGAGTTCGAAGCCCTGCGAGGCTATCATTTCAGACACTGCGAGGGCACGAAGCTGGTCGATCCAGGGTTGTGAAGCCGGTATGTGATACCTTCGGGTTGGGAAGTTTCCGGCTCTCGCTAACACACCGCCCGTCTGAGTAGACCTCCGGGAGAGTTATCATTGGACGCTCAGTCTTACTACTGATGCCAGAATAGGTTTCCACCTTGCCTGAGATACATATCTGGAATGAGGAGTGCTACAAACGACATTGTCTAGTCTCAGAGAAGTGCACTGCGAATTTCAGCAGCTGAATCCGTTTCCGAAACAGTAACGGAACAACCGGAACCTGAAGTCAATAGCTTGACCGACGAGAAGTGCATGATAACTAGCCCATATGTCAAGGGAATGGACCTGCGTAACAAGGAGTGGTGTAAGTAATGATCTCATCTGTCCGGCATACGTCTCCGGCTAACCTAATTATGATTGGTAGATGCACTTCGCGTTGAGGATCTATCAGGGATCGGGTGGAACAGCCATGTCTTCAGCAGTCTATTTCTCCAAGAAAGAGAAAAGGAAACGGCGCTATCAATGGTTAAACACAAGAACCCCGCGAATGTCGACGTCGACTTCCTCGAGGGCAAAGGTGAGAATCAAAATTCGCCAGTTGCACCTGGAGGGGTGATCCATGAACAAGCTAGCCCTGCGACTACAGGACGAGGCGTGAATTCTGCTGCTCTTCGGACCCCCTGGAGTGGGAAAAGTCGTTGACTGCAGAAGCCGGTGCGTATTATACCCTGGAGCCCAAACTAGTCACCGAGGAATGCCGCGTCCCGCTGTACTCGACGAGCACCCACGAACTTGGGGGCCAACCGGGAGAAGGTTGACGCGGCACTGACCGGCGCCTTCGAATGCTGTGCCAGATGGAACGCGGTCCTGCTGCTAGCCGAGGTGGATATGTTTCTTAGCGAGCGGACCCTCGAAGGCCCGCACAGAAACGAGCTCGTCCTCTAGAAAGTGAAAGGTTATATCACACTTTCACCAACACTCCAGTTCCCGTCCGACCATAACTAACAGCCACCTAGTCTTCCTTCGTCGCCTTGAGCACTACCAGGGTATCTTGTCTTGACGACTAACCGCATCATGGCCATCGACCTGGCCTTCGAGTCGCGAATCGGCCCAGATCATCCCGTATTCGGATCTCACGGTTGACGCACGTAAGGTTGTCTGGACTAACTTCTTTCCCCACAATGGGGCCGTTGAAAGACTTGATTTGTCGGCTATCGAGCCCGCCATCCTCGCGGAGGCGCAGGTCAACGGCCGTGAGATCAAGAACCTAGTCAAAAATGAGCTCATTATGAATGTCGAAGAAGGGTGGCAAAGTGGCTTTGGCGACCCCATGAGACTGGGTGGATATGCGTTTCAGCACAGAGACAATTAAGCGCTTGAGGAGCCCCGGATGCCAGTTGGGGAATGTGGAGGCTCAGTGCGCCCGGAAGCGCGGTCGTTTCACTGCCTACCTACTATGATATCGGCAAATAATTTAGCGCAGCTTCAGGTACCGGAGGACTGCGCTAATAACCACGCCACCCAAATTAGGTGTAGCTTTTACATGGGTCAACCGCAGGTACATGCGAAAAATTGTAGCTCTTTTGCGGCACCTGGCGCTAATCCAAGGTAGGTTATTACCAGGTAGGCCTCATGGCCCACATACCCTGACTTTGCGCTAAAATATACCCCCTAACTAACACCATAGTAGACAGGCCCAATCACGCTTGGTCGCCACTGAGCATGCACATACTCGCTGAGAGTCACTTGTTCATGAGCTTAGTGGATTGGTGGAAGTCTGAATGTATTCATCGCAGAATCTGTGTTCCCCATAGAAGCAACACACAGTCTGGACCAAGCTGTACTGACTCCTATTTCGGCTACGAATTCGTTTTGACTTGTTTCAAACCATACAGTAACTCACTAGAACGACATAAACCCCTTTTTTAGAAGTTTAACGCACTCGCCGTCTCTAGCCCTTGTGATGCGTGCAACTCCACAACGCCGTCGGCAACCATCCATGGTAATACAAGGCGGACATCTCATTCGATGGTCTGCTGGCCAACCGTCCCGTTCGTGGCCTGCCCACTCTTGCCCCTGACCTCCGTCTCCAAAATCCGGCGCAACCAAGCCAACCTGGTAGCCCTCGCCAACTTCGAGATGGCGGCATCGGGGGCGATGCGATCGAACGCGTGCGGGGCGCCGGGCCAGGCGTGGAACTCGGCGTGCACGCCACCCTCCCAGAGCTTGGCCGCGAACGCGGCGTTGTCGTCGCGGAACGGGTCGGCGGTGCCGCAGTCGAGGTAGGTGGGCGGCAGACCCGAGAGGTCCTGCGCCCGCGCCGGGGCCTCGTACGCGCTGACGACGTCGGCGGTGCTGCCGGCGCGCTCGCCCAGCAGGCAGCGCCAGGCTGCGCGGTTGATGGTCGAGTTGTACATGGGGCCCGTGACGAACTGCTGGGCCGAGACGGAGGCGGCCCTGTCGTCGAGCATGGGCGCCTTAAGGAACAGGCCGCGGAGCGCGACGGGATGCTCGCCCTTCTTGTCCCTGAGCATGAGGGCCACCGAGGCCGCGAGCCCGCCGCCCGCGGACACCCCGTACAGGATCAGCTTGTCGGCGTCGATGCCCAGCGCGTCGGCATTCTTCCTGGCCCAGAGGAGCGCTGCGTAGCAGTCCTCCGCGGGCTCGGTGCCCGCGTTCTCCGGGGCGAGCCCGTACTCGACGCTGATGGTGATGGTGCCCAGCTCTCTGGCCCATGTTATGCTGGAGTCGAGCCCAGCGTAGCGATCTGATCTCACCATTGCACCGCCATGGATATAGAAGATACAGGGCCGAGGCTCAGACCGTTCACCGGCCGGTCGAACAACCGTGAGTGTGAGATTATTGCGAGGGCCGGGGATGACTACATCCTGGCAAGTTACGGTCTTGTCCGCGAGCAGTGCCTGGGTTCTGGGCTGCTCCCTCCTTAAAGCTTCTTCTCGGAGTTTCTTTAAGTCAAAATTACCGACGAAGGACTCGGTATTGTCTGCAGCAACTTCGACGAGCGGCTCTATCTCGATGTCGTAGGGTGGGCGAGGAAAACGATCAGTGACTAGTGCCATGTTGGGAACTCAACAGTGCTGACAAGAGATGAGTGCAGAGAGTTCTGGGCTTAGGTTCTGGACTTTGAGATGCGGTTGCGGACGTATAAAGCTGCCATGAGGTGATGTTTAGTAATACCCTGAGCCATGGACCACTAGCGCACTGAAGCGTGCGCTATAAGGCACATACACGGGCACGCCGAGTATCATTCTGAGATCTTATATATATGTGTATATCTCTATGTGAATAGTGAGTGGCTTGCAGGCTCGGCCAATCGGATGCTGATTAGGGGCAATCGGTGATCTGGACCGATCGGATGCGTAACCAACGCAGCAAATGGTGACACCCTATCAGCCTCTGCCCGTGGCTAGCGTACGGTAGGCGCCAGGGATCACGGCGACACAACTCAAATATTATGAATAGGTATGCACCAGGGTAAATTTAACCGCATTTTTAATGAATTAAGAAGGAATTCGAATAGTATGCGTCAAACCTTTTTAACCTGATGGACGTAATTAACCTTTTCGTCGACCTGACTAACTGACCTAGCTAACCTGATCGTTGACCTGACTGACCTGACCTAGCTGAATTTATGGTCGTCGACCTGACTGATGTGACTTGGCTGGCTTTATTGTCGACTTGTTCTTAAAGCCTGGAAGCCCGGAACCCCTGGGGCGCCTGTGTATAGGTCTGTCTCTTGGACCCCTGTCAATCTGTACGGCGTGTACCATACCTGGCAATGCCCTGGAACCTTGGAAGCCTTAGCTCTTAACTGACCTTATCGCCGACCTCACCTGATTGACACACTAACCCGATCTGACTGACTTGATCTAACTGGCCTAGCTAACCATCGACCTTGTTAACCGTCGACCTGGCTAACCGTCAATTTATTTAATTTATTAACTTAATTAACCTAAAAGCTTTTTCAAAGTTTTAAAAGCGTTAGAACCGTCTTAAAAGTTACGAGATTTTTACTTATATGCATGCCAAATCTATTTCTTAATTGCATTTAGCGTGCACCATAATTACTTATACAGTGGGTAGCCCCTATTAAAAAGAAATTGGTTATGTCGCAGTGAGCCCCTGTCGCTACCCTAAGGGCGGGCGCGCCGTTAAACTGGTTTGGCAAACAGGGGACCTGTGAAGCCCCGCTTTGGGGACCGCCTTCTCCGGTAGCTGCAGCGCGTTCTGCAAGCCATCTTGCGGCATCCCGACATGTCATTTTACGGGCGAAGTGACAGGATAAAAGGCTGCTGCATACAGTACGACTCAGCCTGTTGTCCGCGAATAATTCCCCGAAGCCATAGTAAGACGTGTATGATGATTCCGATCTCATCGAAAAAAGACGCCTCACAAACCTATAAAGCTGTCAACTTGGGTCGCGCTTCGCCGGTTTCCACCATGGTTGCTGCAATGACTCGTAAGCTTGATAGGCCAACCCGTGGAATTCGCTGGGTTCAGACTTTGCTCGGCAGCATATTGCGTTAAAGCCGTATCCCCGTTTCCTGAATATTTCGACACCAACTGTACGCTGCCCGTAGTTCTACTCTGGGCACTGCACAGTATTTCATTTTCCAATCTCCATTGGAGTTCTCCCCAGTCTGGAAGTCTGTTAAGTAGCCATATTTCACATATTGAAGGCAGACCAGCGGACTGGTCGCGAAGTGCAAGGCACCGTTCGCGAAGTCCTCACACGTGGTGACCACCACCGCGGCATCAAGGTCCGCTTGACGGATGGTCGCATCGGCCGTGTGCAGAGGATGGCATGGGGGAATTCCGACTCTAGTGCTTCTCCCCCAGATGCGACAGCCACCGGGAGCTCTGTGTCGCCTTCGGGCGAAATAGCAACTTTGACAGGGGGGCGACCGCCCGGAAGACGTGGGCAGCATCCACGCTATCGAGACGTTCGATTGGATGAGCAGCTTGACGTCCCGCCCGAGCGAATTGACTTGGGTGCTTACATTGTACCAAACAAGCGCAAAGAAAAGGCGAAGAAAGGGTCGAGCTCCGATCAGCCGGGCAATTCTACTGATAGAAGTGACGCCGCTGGTAGTAATAACTCGGGCGCGGTAGCCGATGTTGCTTCAGCTACCGCTATTTGCCCGGTCTGCAATGCCTTTGAAGGCGATGAGGCGGCAGTAGCACACCATGTCGCGGAGCACTTCGAGTAACCCGGTGGTCTGATTTACCTCTTGGGGATGGTGCCAGCCGCAATCGGTGAAGCTGCGTCATGCTTCCTTAGTACTTTCTTTAAGCTAGACGTTGGAGGAAAAGGAGATCGAGGTCAATTAAACTTTATATAGACAGCGGCGATGAAGTTGCGCGGCTCCTTCTGGACCCTGACATCACATTGCCCCCCCTGGGTGCCATCAAGGTATTCGGGAGGCCATCAAGGTTCCTTGGGGTCTCGAGTCACAGCACAGCATCATCGGAATGCAACAACAATTCTTTTCATTCTGGTCATCTACCAAAAGCAAATAAGATGGCGGACGGTGAAAACGGAGCTCATGTTCACGATGTTATCATCGTAGGCGGTGGGCCGTGCGGCCTGGCGGTTGCCTCTCGACTCTGCGAAGCCTTCCCAGCTGCCAATTTCACGGACGAGGAGCATCAAAGATACCACTGGCTCCGAAGCCACCGAGACCGCGCAAGCGTGAAGTACTATAAGACCGGCTCGGAGACGAGACGGAGATCAGCGGCCGCCGCTTCCCTGGGTCATGGCAGCCCCGACATGTTGGTACTCGATGCTGAAGGCGGTCGGTTCATGGCGAAATGGGATCGGCTCTTCAAGACGTTCGACATCTCTCACCTTCGTAGCCCCATGTTCTTCCACATAGACCCTCTGGACCGGGATGGGCTCCTGGCTTATACGCACTTCCACGAGAGAGTAGGAGAGCTGAGGGAGATTCGTGGCTGTGTCGGAAAAGAAGTGAGCAAGCACAAGAAGAAGAAGGGCAGATCTGAAAGACAGTGAGTTTTACCCATCATCGACTTGCAGAGATGATACTGACGGGCTATAGGCCCAAGGGAGAACCAACCGTCGACGAGCGTGAGCGAAACGACTATTTCGTTCCTTCTACACCTCTTTTCGCCTCCCACTGCGGCTGCATCGTGGATCGATACAGCTTAAGCGGGGATGTCGTCCGGCAAGAGCAAGTGCAAGATATCGTCTTCGATTACGTCGATGAACTCTCCCAGACGGACAAGATCTTCACTGTCAGAACGAACAAGACAGCTCACTATGCAAAAATCGTCGTACTAGCCGTCGGGGGCAACCCTCCGCAGATACCTGGCGGACTGACGCCTCAGGAGACGGAAGGCGCCACACACGCGATGATGATCAAGGAGTTCCCTCCTCGATACCTGAAGAACAGAATTGGCGCCAAGTCGCCCACGAATGTCCTCATAGTCGGAGGTGGATTGACCTCGGCGCAACTTGCCGACCTTGCCATTCGTAAAGGAGTGAGGAACGTGTGGCTGATCATGCGGGGCCCTCTCAAAGTCAAGCCGTTCGATATCGGTCTCGAGTGGGTTGGCAAATTCCGAAACTTCGAGCAGGCCGCCTTCTATTTATCAGACACCGACGAGGAACGCTGGGAGAAGCTCATGAAGGCTAGGAATGGGGGAAGCATTACGCCGCCGTACAAGAAGATCGTTGATCAACACATCGCTTCGGGTAGATTGAAACTACTTCTCTATACCACGATTTCACATCGGGAATGGGACCCGGCGTCCAAGACGTGGTCAGTCCAACTATCGAGCGACACCCAAACGACCCTTCCGCTGATTGACCACATCTACTTTGCTACGGGCGTGGGAACCAACTTCGAGCAGCTGGCCTGTCTGCAGTCTATGCAAGCCGAATATCCTATCCCCAGCTGCAACGGCTTCCCATGCATCACGGAGAACATGGCTTGGCGCGACGATGTCCCGCTCTTCGTAACCGGTCGGTTCGCCGGTTTGCAGCTTGGCCCGGGAGCTCCCAACCTGATCGGAGCTAGACAGGGTGCGGACAGGATTGCCTGGTCAATAGAGGACATCTTGGGTACGAAGGAAGAAGACCAGGACAGCAGCAATGCGAGAGGAAACAAGTTCAACTACGTGACGGGAAGAGGTGGTCGCTTCGAGGCATTGGCCGAGTGATGAGGAAGTTAGGATATCTTTCTCCTGTTCGCATCGATCGCGCATACTTACGACTCAGACCTAGCTAACATGAATTTCTATCACCGAGTTTCTGGGGTTAACAACATTATTCCAAATATATACTACGCGCCTAATACTTATCTCATGCTTGTGTAATCTCCTATAAGAGATCAACCACCCAGCCCAGGCCGGGTACTTTCTTCAGCGTTCAAATTAGTTAACTCCACGTAAGTCCGGACGTGTTCTGGAACTGTTGACTCTTGTATATTCCCGGCTAAACCGTTTCAGCTTTCCAAGGTTTGAAGTAGCTTCCATCCACGTCTTCCGTCTCGCACAACCACAACCCGCCCCATCAACTTACCCAGATGGGGCGTCAAGGCCGAGACTAGTTGCATGCAGAGCCCACAGAGTCCGCTCACAGAGTCCATCCACATCAACGGGAATGACAGCTCGATTCTCCCACAACACAGAGTTGCCGATTGGCCCAGCGGTAAAGGCGTCCGACTGTTACTTTCTCTTCGAGAAAATCGGAAGATCGCAAGTTCGATCCTTGCATTGGCAGAAAGACCAAAATAACAGACTCTCTCTTTTCGTTCTGTGCGCTTTTGTGGGTGAATTTTCTGCTGCGTGCGGTGTTCTCCACGTTTTATCGATTTTAGACCAATCATATTCGATGATCCTTTTTCTTCGTCCCCTTTCCTTTTCAATTTTTTCTTTTAGCTACTGCACGTTTCTTATATGCCCCTTTTACTTCAGATGTTACTGTTCCCCGTTTTCTCAAAATGAAAGGGGAAAAGCATGGCAATGGAAATGTTATCTCTATGGCATCTTGCCCTTACGTCCCGGAATACATCGCTCTGCGTACTTTTCCGGGGCTCACCATACGCGCCGGTGGTGGTGGAGTCCCTTGTCGTCGGACGGGGTACCGGGAGCTCCTACAACCCACGGGGATTAAAAAAGCTTAGTGTGCGCCGGGCATCAAGATCCTGGATAATCACTTCATGACGTCCGCTTGCAAGATTGTTGATGTAAAGATTTAATTGGCTGGGAGTCCGTAGCTTTGGCGGCTATGGTGCTGCGGCTGGATGTTGAAGTATACTCCTCTAGAAATCAAGTGTAATGGTACTAGTTGATATCTGGCAGCACTAAAATATTTTGATCCCAGTGAGTTACACGTAGGTTGTATTTACGATGCAGCGAATTAGACATCACGGACTCCGACGTAGCATCAAGCAGTCCGCACTTCCAAAGTGAATTGACTGGGAGCCGTCTGTCCGTCGCGCTTCTGCTCCGTTTTCCTGGTCACACCACTAGCCGCGCTACACAGGTAGGCGCTTCCTGAAACCACGACGGTCTATCCAAAAAGCGGGCATTTTGTCATCTTGGCAGTGTCAGCCACACCTGGCAGCCAGCCCCCCTAACTGACGATAACCAGGCCCTAACCAAGACCCTTCAATTGCACCTCTTTAAGGCAAATCGAAGCAAGCTCGTCAGACTTATCGAATTGATGAAGCGTTACAAGCCTAGGCAATTAGCAAAGGGTATTGATAGCGAACGAACCGCGTAGGAATGGAAGTGATGATAGATATACGGCGCATGTATGTAAGTTAGTGATGCCGTTAACCATACAGTTCTACTCTGTACTCGCGGTCGACATTCCATTATCCCGGCCACGACCCCGGCCACCAGTTCGCGCTGAGCGATGAATATTGGTTCAGGGATAAGGACCACTTCAATATGCTACTAATAATAATCGCCTATCCGACCATATTTGGCCGGCAAGCAAAGAAGGTCGCGCTAGTAGTGGCAAACAGTCTTATGCAAATGATTCTTAGGTTGATATAAAGCCACTCGAGAATCAGGTATAGCTTTTACTTCAGAGTTCAATTATCCGTACACCCACGCAAATAAACCGCCATAACGCTTTTACCGTATTCCACGATTTATCATATTCGAAGTTCCACGGCATTATGAGGCACGGCGATACCCTCCTCCTCTGGCTTATGACCATCGCCAATGTCTGCACTGGTGCTAGCATTGTAAGGGCTCCTTGTATAACATGCCAAACGCAAATTGAAAGCTGATGAGTTGCCACTCACTCACTAGGGCTGGAACAACTTCCACGAAGAAGGCCCCAAGACTCCCAGACACTTTGCCGGTCGCTATACAGTAGTACCACTCGTCATAAGAGGAACTATCGAAGCGGGCGGCGATGTGTTGACCTTCAGCGGCACGATCCAGGTAAGCCAATCTCTCGGGCATCTGCCCCCTGGATTCGGAAGACGAGCCCCCTTCCTTGCCCTAGGTGTCTTGTATGCCGATGTACTGACGTTTCCGCAGGAGATCGAAGCCCGGATCCTCGAGCGCAAGCCCGACTTCGGATGGGCAGACTTCAAGCAATTCCGTCATCCCGCCGTCGGACGACGAGAAGGCCGAAATGATAGGCGAGACTGGGTATGTTTCACAGAAGCCCTTTCTACTCATAAGCAACGCCCTGCCCCTGTCCTCCAACGAAAGATGTTCGCTGACAACAGTGGACGAAAAGCAAAAAACGCTCTGCCACGTACAGGACTTCCCGCCCGCGAGCCGCACGGCTGTGGAGGTGATGCGTGACGACTTCGCCGGCAGACTGAGAGCTTTCCCTATCCTAGTCAGCGGTGGAGGTCAATGTGTCCGGGCGGGATGCCATCAGGACGCCGCCGTCTGGCTGTGCAACGACTACCTCGGGGCGAAAGAGAGGCTCGGGTTTAGACTTGCAGGTCTCCTAGACCATATCTTAGACAACGAAGAGTGCGAGGTGCAGGGTCATCCGGACCTGGTGCAAGGCCAGGCGTTTGACGGCGAGGAGTTCAGCGTCATTGTCAGGGCGGATACATGCGACGGGCCGGGGACGGTGCGGAGGGAGGGGGAACGATGAATGGCCAAAGGGCTACAAGTGCACAATAAGAGTTAGTAGCTTAATTTTAATAAATGAACTTCGGTATTGGCGACAACTCCTTAATAATTTCTCTTCTTAACTCGGCCTATGGATAAGGATACATTTAGGAAGTAAATGAGGCATAGCGATCCTCGGCCACCTAGTAGTACTCTCCCCCTTAAAAGTGAAAGCGACGTGGTATCAGTTATGAGATTTCAAGGCGCTTGAACTTCGGTGATATCCTCAGAAGTACGAATTTGCGCATAGAAATAGCCACTCCCAAACCAAATATCCTCTCCCACTGTACCTTTTATTTGCTTAAAACGGCGAACTTACCCAACACGATCTGCTACCAATGGCGTTGAATTACGTACCTGGAGAGAATACTGCGGCTATTGGTTGGTCCACGTGAATACTGCCGGCGTTATGCAGGTCAGTCAAGGCTTAAGTATTACAATGGACCTTACTGCACCCGATGATTTTCCAGGAAGCCTCCACAACGGAAGCGACCATGTGGGGATACGCCCCCGCCAGGACCTTCAATCGCCACGAACAATCGCCCCCTTCTTTCCATGTGACACCGCCAAGTGCGAAAACCTGCGTTTTCAGGGGTTGAGAACCTAGAGATGGATTGACTACAATGTAATTAGCCACGTATCACAGTCCTGTTGGCCTCCGTAATAGGGACCTATATAAGTTTTACAGGTGAACACAACCTCTGACCGACTCCTTAGTAACACCAAACACTTAGCCGACATTATTCATTGTAATTCCTCGCTCCCCTGTTCTCTACCACGTAACCAGTCATCATGGCCAGCACGCAAAAAGACGAGAAGGCCATCGAGATAGCGAGGGGTCTCTCGTATGTCCCCTGGTGCGATGACTATGAGAAGATGATCTCCGGGATGCTGTAAGACCGATAGCCCACCTGATAGCGCACACCGTTCACGGTCCCACGTACTGTAGCACCGGCGCTAAACACCAGGAACTCTCTCTCCCAGGTACGACATCAGGGCGCCGGCACTCGTGGAGGCCCGCTTCAAGGCGCGGCAGTTCATGCACAAGTACAACCACCACTTCCCCCACGACGCCACCGCGGACTCCCTCGTCAAGGATCGGGAGGAGATGATGAAGGGGGTCTTTGGGCACATGGGGAAGGGGGTTTACGTTGAGCCGCCCATCAACATCGACTATGGGAGCAATATCATCCTCGGGGACGGCTTCTACTCGAATTTCAAGTACGTGGGTCCACTTTCGAGTGGTTCTGACCTGGCCAATATCATGTTCCGCTCCGCATATTAGGATCCGAACAAGCTTCCAACCGCACTGGGGTGATTCGAGTTGATTTGATCCTATTGACTAACGGCCGCAATCCCGACACACAGCTTGGTGATCCTGGACTGCGCCATCGTGACCATCGGGAACAGGGTGATGTTCGGGCCCTCCGTGTCCATCTTCGCCGCCACGCACGAGACCGAGGTGCAGTCGCGGCGCGACGGCATCGAGTTCGCCAAGCCCGTGACCATCGGCGACGACTGCTGGATCGGCGGCAACGTCACCATCATGCCGGGCGTGACCATCGGCAAGGGCTGCACGGTCGGCGCCTGCAGCGTGGTGACGAAGGACATCCCCGACTTCTCGGTGGCCATAGGCTCGCCCGCTCGAGTCGTGAAGAAGGTCACGCCTCTCCCGGATCTGTGACGGGCTATTGGTAGATTAGGGGGTGGTGTTTTTGCATTGTTATAGACAGATAGACGAGGCACTTAGAATGCCCTTTGAGGGGTCGCCCAGTGCCCCTAATTGTACGCTTCATCTTCGAGTGGCTTTAGACTTCGCAATGTTCACACCAGCTCTGGAGAAGAAAAAAAAAAAAAACTGCCACCAAGAAGAGGAGACGACAAAGTCTATGTGATCTGACGTCTTTGCACGTTCCTCGGATGCCTCTTTCACTTCACACCTAAAACCACCGAAAAATACATTAGGCACATTTCCGGCATCTATCCACCCATCCAGTCAGACCAGCCTCTTCTCGAAGATGCGGTACTCGCACGGCCCCGCGAGCAGCGGCGCCAGGCACGGGAAGTCGTCGGCGAACGACCCCAGCCGCACCTCCGCGTACCCCATGCGCGCGTACCAGCGCTGCAGGCGCGCCTTGAACGCGTGCTCGAAGGCCGTGGGGAACAGGAGCTCGAGCTGCACGGTCGCGAGCCCCCGGCCGCGGCACCGGTCCTCGGCGAACCGCACCATGGCGCGCCCGAGCCCGCCCCCGCGGTGCGCCGCGTCCAGCGCCAGCATCCCGAATTCGCCCTTCTCCTCCCCGGCGTCCTCGCCGACGGGCAGCTTCTTGATGCAAACGCAGCCGATGGGTTGAGGTTGAGGTTGAGGTTGGCTCCTGGCCATGTTGCTGTCTTTGTCATCGTTGGTGTCGCTTTTGTTGCTAATACTGCTACTGCGGCTGTTGCCGTTGACGAGATACGCGACGGCGAGCTCGCCCGCCCGGATCATCTCTGCGACCTCGGCGGCGCTCGTCCGCTGGAAGCCGTCCCGCCAGATCCCCACCTCGGCCTCGAGGTAGACCTCGTTGACGATGCGCACGAGGCGGTCGACAAACGGCGCGTCGTCGGCGGCCGCCGGCGGCGGGATCTCGATCTTGTAGTCCTCTGTACTGCAAGCCGGCGCGGGCGCGACGCCGTCGTCCCCCCTCGTCGCCGGCGCCGGCGTCAGCGTCGAGGCCGGGACCGTGGTCGACGCGATGACGTCGCCGGGATTCTCACGGCACGCCATGGCGATGTTCTTCAGGGATATTAACGGAGATGGACTACTGTAGTGCTAGTCTGTGGGGCGTGCTACCTACTTGGCGTCTCGAGCGGACTTAGTAATTCTTGAAGCCAGCCCCGCGCGGACGGATACTTTACCCAGGTAATAAGCTGGGCAGATGCGAAACGAGCGAAAGAAATGCTCCGCTGATGCTCTATTGAGTCGTATAACTTCGAGCCTCAAGGCACTGCACAGCTCTCCTCCTTACATAGCAGATGTTTAGAGTAAGCATGTAAGGGGGAGAGTGATACGGCTAGCCACTATACAGGTCTATATCCAACCTATGTACACCATTACTAAGCCAATGACTCCGATGTGGAGTTTCCTAATAGTAGCCCAGGAACGTTATGAAGCCTCAGCTCCTGCATAAGCTTTTCGAGAAAAGAATACCGAGAGAGAGGGGCGCTCGTGAAAAGCCTCTCATTAATCAATTGATTTCATTGTGCGCGTGGGGTTTAGCAAACTTGCTTATGCGGCAGCTTACATGAACAGCGGTATCATGGAGATCTGAGATCAGATGGGGAACGCCTTTCACGGGGAGCCAAGTTCAACCCCCGTTCGGCCTTATACGATGCAATATTTTCACAGGAACGTAACCCCCAGGCATACGGGCAGGGGGTTCTCCGGCACCGGTAACGGTGATGATGTTCGCGGCCGCGTCACGGTCGAAGCGGATATAGTTCGTGAGCTTACTAATGTACCGTCCTACTAGGCGCACACGGACCCCCGGATTGGACGACCCGATATCTCTAGGCCTTGAAGGCGGATTACAAGTCGAAGCCGTCGTGGTAACTTTGTGATCGCGGTCGAGGTCATTTTCCGTGATCGACCTTTGCGCTCGTCCGACGACGATAATGAGTTATCTTGGCTTTGAGATTGCACCACGGAGGTATGGCTAGTCATATGTAATGTTTCCTGGTGTCTGCCCCCTCTTCCTTCAGGGGCGGAGTTGGGTAAGCGTGGAGTTCGCGCGTCGGGGGCGCAGATGATGGAGATAGGAGGAATGACGTTGGTCCTGGGCATTGATACCCACCTGTAGCCCTATATCCCAGCAAGGGGAAAAGTACGCCCGCGCTCACCTCAAATCACCCTTTGATATGATCAATACCTCGCCTTGCTTACAATTCCCCTTGCTCCGATTACATATGAACTTTATCAGCGTACTTCAGCCCTGTAAAGTCTAGAGCCTTGCATTGGACCGAAACGCTTCAGCTTGACCATTATAGTCGCTTGACATTTCCAACCTCGTCAGCTTCACGCCTCGCTTGTCTGATTCTCTATACGACGGGCTGGCACTCCAGGTCTCCTTGAGCGGCGCAACCATATATCCATTTCTGAAGGGCGGTATATGGAGGAGTGTACGTGAAATGGATCGACCGAGATAGGGTGCGGGAGGAACTGCCCATGGCTTTGGGCCCACCATCCATGGGCGTCCCGCGGGTAAGTTCTAAGACCCACGGGTCTTTTTTCCCCGAGGCAGAATTGCCCCACGGGAACCAATTTCCTCACCTTAGACGAAGGGCGACAGGATGATCAGACTGAGTATACGGACGGCATTATCCGCGTAGGTGAAGCTGCCAAGCGATAGACTTCATGGGTCAACGGGCGTTCTTCCAAGTGTATGTTAAGAGACCAAAAACTTAGACTCCGGGCTATCGGACTGGATTGGAAATGAGCAACGCTTAGTTAATCCATTATTTAGTCATTTTGATCACCAGCAGTATGGAGGAGAAAAGAAAGCCCCTGACATTGAGGCGCTGCCTAACGCCAGAAACGAGTTATATATATATGAGATAAGCTGTCGCGTGCTGTACCCAGGGCAGCTATCTCCAGACCAGTAACGTCTCATTAATAGCACCTTGCCAGCTCTAACTATTTCCCAACGAAGCGCCTCTCCCCGAATTTCTCAACATGTATTTGGGCAGCCTGGCCGCCGCGGCTGCCACACTGGCTACTGCCGTGCACGCGGCGGACCTGATCCCGTTCGACAAGTGGGAGCACGGGCGCGTAGCGCTCGAGGACGTGAGCATCCACTTCCGGTACGCGGGCACGGGGCCTCCGCTCCTCCTCGTGCACGGCAACCCCCAGCACAGCCTGACCTGGCAGTTCGTCGGCCCGATCCTGGCGCAGAACTACACCGTCATCGCGCCGGACAACCGGGGCGCCGGCGACTCGAGCCTGCCGCCCGACGGCAACTACAGCGCGATGGCGTCGGCCGGGGACCTCAAGGGCGTGCTGGACTTCCTCAACATCACCTCGGCCTAGGTGTTCTCGCACGACAAGGGCGCCGGCATGGCGACGGCGCTCGCCGCCAAACACCCGTCGCTGGTGCGGCGGCTCGGCCTCAGCGAGTACCCGCTGCCGGGTTTCGGGTACGAGGAGGTATCAAGCCCTGCGCCCTTCTGGGACCTGTACCAGAACTGGCAGCTCGCCTTCTTCCAGGTCCCCGACCTCGCCGAGTTCCTCATGTCCGGCAAGGAGAGGCAGTTCCTGCAGTGGTACTTCTTCCACGGCAGCTACTCGGGGCCCGCCGCCTTCTCCGAGGACACCGTCGACCGCTACGCGGCCAGTATCTCGAAGTCTGGCTTCCTGCGGGCCATGCTCGGCCCCTTCTCCAGTGCCACCGTTGCGGCTGAAGCGAGCTTCAAGGGCGTCTTCGGCGGCTCGGGCGCGCTGAGCATGCCCGTGCTTGCCATGGGCGGGGAGGCGAGTGTGGGTCTCGAGCCGGTGCTGAAGCAATCCTTCGAGCCCATCGCCAGCGATCTGGAGCTCGATATCATCCCCAAGGCCGGTCACTGGATTGGTGAGTTCCATCATTTGATGACCTAAAGGGATTCATTGCTGACTCTTCTTCCTGCAGCCGATGAGAATCCGAAATGGGTAGCGAACCGGGTGCTCAAGTTTCTGGCAGACGACGATTCTCCGCTACCAGCCGTCGACTTGTCGTATCTCAAGGACATGGTGACGTTGAAGGTGGGCTACTTTGGTACTCTGAGGAACGCAGCTATAGGAGGTCTGCAAATCTCTTAACAATGTCGCGATGAGCTAAACACCCTATGCCTAGGAGACGTTATACGATCGAAGATGGGTAGTCTCAGTTGACAAAGATAATTATGATTAATAACTCTCGCATATTGTGTACAAATAGCACTGAACCTGTGAGGCACCTTTTGCTTTAATTATGTGTTGATTAAATAATTCTCCGAATAACCGGCAGGGCGTCTAATGCAATATCCCAATCAGCTATAGTTCCTTCGTTACTACCTGGTCCCAATTATCTTTCCAACTTCATGCAATCTGGTAGATCGTAAAGGTTATGCACCTGTGGAAACGGGGTATGCATCGCTTGAGGTCCGTGCCGCTTGAAATAAGGGAGCGGACATGGGTCTGCTCCACCTCATAGCAGGAATCCCAAGACGCCCGCGGCCATAACTACAGCAGCAGCCATCATGCCGGTCTCACGTGAAGCGGCGCCCGGGGTCGCTGTCGCATTGCTGTCCTCGGTAGTCGAAGCATCGTCGGTGGGGGTGCTGCTCGAAGTGTCATCGCTGGAGGTCGAATCGTCCGAAGAGGTTCCGGTGGGCTGCGCAGCGGAGTCCGTGCATACGGGGATCGAGCCGAACTGTGTGAGCTCGGTGCACTCCCCGAGCGCGCTATTAAGGGCCGCGCTGTTGGAGCTTGCCCAATCGTTGACCGCCGTCATGTACGACTGGTACTCCGACAGGTCGCTGCCCGTGTAGTCGGGGGTGGCGCAGGGGTCTACCGCCGTGGCCGTCAGGATCACGGGCGGCGGCGTGGGCATCGTGCTGTAGACCGGTATGAGGTCATTCATGGCGCTCTGGCACCGCTCGGATAGCCCGATTCCGGTTCCGGTCTGGCGGGGCTCCAGATTCGGGATGTAGGCCGAAGCCGCGGCCGCGAAGGCGGTGGTGCTGAACAGAGCCTTGGAGAACATCATGATTGCTGACAATTGTTGGGTTATAATGGGTTGATTGGTTGGTTGATGAGCGTATGAAAAACAGAAGCAGGTTGCAGATGTTAGGCAGAACTGATTGATGCTGGAGAAGAGGAGGTCGGGTCTGATCCCACGGGGGAGACAACCCTCTTATGTACTGACTGTGGCACCGGATGACGACGTGTGCGACCACCCAGCGATTCACAGCATTCTTGTGTCGGATAGGACAACACTCTTCATGTTTCGTGCAGGCGGCTGTGCGTAAGCCCGAGCTGATTCGACAGCTGGAGAGCTGAACTCGCTAACCCCACTACATAAGATGAAGGCGATCACATTTGTCCCAGGAGGGGCTGATCGACGGACCCGGAGCCGATGCCAAGTTCGGATCGGAATGTCAGGCCCTTCCGATTACCAATGCGTACTTTCACATAGGGAAGCACTTTTGAAGAACTATTTGAAGCCTTAAAAAAATTGTAAAAATCAAAATAAAATCATTACTACAATCGGCATTAGCAGGAGATTATATTTCAAGTTTCCTGGGTTTCATTTTGCATACTATACGTCGTGGAGATAAAGCTTTAAATTCTAAGTGTTCTATGAAACCGTGCGTTCTATTTTCGGGTCCGCCTGAATCCTATCCTGGAGAACCCGGCAACGAAGTTGCATGCCTAGGGGTAATACAAATGCCGCGAATGGGGCCGCGAAACAGCGGCTGAAGAACGGGGTGGTTAGCGCGGAAAACGAAGAAAGAGAAAAGAAAACTGACTAACTCTTTCATGCGTCGACGACTCCTGAGAATGGGTCGCAATGCACACCACCACTCCATTTGCGCACCTACAATAAAATCAAAAACTTCATTAAATCGCATAAATTCGAGTCCCGACGATATCTTAAGCACCGCTGCTGCCCGGCCATTTGCGACTGAGTCGATGATCTGCTTCAACAGCAGATAAGCTGCGCAAGTGGTGAGGTATCAGCTTATTACCCCCTATTCAATGCTAATGATCCCTAAATTAAACAGAACGCCACGTCGTTCCTACTCCAACGCTAAATATACACTAGGCTAGGCTGACTGGTCAGCAGCCCTATTCAAATTCATAACAGTCTGCCTAACGTTATAGTAGTGTCGTTCAAGCTGGCCAGATCCTTGAAAAGAGCCTCTTGGCTTTAGGTGCCAATTGGGCACAGAAGGGTCCAGAGTGCATCTGAATTGGGCGACAGGATGGCCCTGCCAACTCCTGAGTAGAGCCAAGCGCCGACGAATGTTTGCCAGATTGTCATTACCAATATCGGCATATAGTTGGGTATAGCGGACTTCCAAGAATGGTAGGTTGCTGTACCCGAATCGGACGCGATGGCGACCGGACTTCAGCTCGCAGCGCCAAGGCGAGTGCTAGTGTCGCATGGTAAAGCGTTTGACGGCACTCACATCAATGGGATGGGCTTAGCTTCTGGGTCAATGTCAATCGGTAAGGCATCCTGGCATGCAGGGCTATGGGAGGAAATTGTCGGACACTCAAGCGAGTATCACGTGAGAAGCAATGAGACGCAAAAGATCCAGGGAGAAACCCAGAAAAAGAACTTCGGCTCATGACTTTGTGTTAACCTCACCACGAAAGCCAAATACAGGGGAAAGGGGTATTGGGGCTTTTGAATAAGTAGTAGCTGACGACCGAGGGACAGCGGTAACCCTTGAGAAAAGCAAGCACGCAAGCCGTCAATTATAATTGAAATATGCATAACAACGGTGCTCGCTTGGCGTGTTAGGCATTCGAAGACTAGGTAAAGCAGAAAACTCACGCAAGGTAATCTCACGGTTTTTGACGTGGGTGAACAGAAGTCCCATCTACCACCGATAACTTAAGGCGTGATCACAACATTCGAAAACATCAGATGCTGTGTGGAATTCCTTCATATGAAAGTATATTCTCATATGCAAAGAGGACCCTGAAGACATGACTGTCTAGAGGCCCTAGGCCAAACAAGTCGCCCTCGACATTGATCCCAGTGGAACCGAACTCCTCGCTCATGCTCCCGTCCCCCCTGAGTGACCGAGTCCCATATGTCCAGCTTGAAATGTTAACAGGACATAGAGTATATACAACCAAAATCCACAAGCAAACATGCCGCAAATAGGCTATGTGGTCCAGGCGACAACATAGTCGACCTCCATATCCACAGCCTCGCCGTCCCTGGTCCTCGAGTTGGGGGTGGTCTCGCCGGAGATGCCGTCGGGGAAGCCGCCGCCGACGGCGACGTTGAGGAGGATCATCTTGTCGTTGACGGCCAGGGCCTCCCAGGAGGCCCGGTCGTAGTTGAGGCGCTGGGGCGTCAGCTCCCAGCGCAGCTGACGGTCGACGAAGAACCGGATGGCCTGCTGCGCCCAGTCCGGGTTGGTGCGGTCGATCTCGGCCGCGACCGTGTGCCACTCGCCGCGGCTGAAGTGCATGCCCTGGGAGCCGATGCCGTTAAACTCGTTACAGGTGCCGCCGGGCGCAACGTCGCAGTGCACCGTGTGGTAGATGGTGCTGGCGCCGTTGGCCGTCTCGAGGATGTCGATCTCGCCGATCGACGGCCAGTTCCAGTAGTTGCCGCGGAAGTCGGTGCCCATCATCCAGAAGGCGGGCCAGATGCCCATCTCCTCTCCCTGCGGCATGTTGGGGGAGCCGACCTTGAGGTTCGCCTCGACCCAGAGCTTTCCCCCCTCGGGGCAGGCGACCTCCACGTTGGACGTCGTCTCTATGCGCGCCGACGTCCAGTGGCCGTTGTTATTCCGGGGCGTGATGACCAGCAGGCCCTCCCCGTTAACGTGGATGTTGGACGGATCGTTCGTGTAGGTCTGGATTTCACCAGTGCCCCAGTTCGGGGCGCCGCTCGGGTAGGACGTTCCTAGGTCATATTGCCAGATGTTGGTGTCGACGGCTCCGGCGGAGAAGTCGTCCAGGAAGATCTCGTTGAAGTAGCCCTCCGGAGGCACGGCGTATTGGCGCTCTTGGACGCGAGCAGCCTGGCTATGCACCGGCGTAGCGGAAGCAATGCCCATGAAGAGCGCGAGCGTGGAAAGCAGGACAGTGTTAGCCATTTTATGTTCGGTGTTATATAGTAAAGGATGGACTATGGTCAACAGGGGAGCAAAGCTGTTCTAGGGCTTGTGCAGCTAAAAGGAGTGAATCTAGTAAGGAATGAATCTAGTAAGGAATGAATAGTGTCTACAAGACAAAAAAGGAGTGTGTATCCTGCTCCAGCTCTGGACGACGGCCGCTGTGGTCACTGTCGAGATGAACTCAGGAGGTGAGCTGGACATGTCGTTTTATACGTCTATAGCTGGTCCTGCGGTGTTTGACTCCGTCTGGTCGGCTAAGCTGACAATACCACCCAAGATCTTGGTCGCCACCTCCGTGAGGACCATCTGCCCTTTCGGGCAGCTTTGCCACTTACCAAGCCTTACGCCGCGGAGGTTGGAGGCACCCATTGGGAAGGTTTCAGAACAAATTGTCAAGGGACAGCAGGGTGAGCCACAACGCCGCCCATATATACGGATAGCAATGCCTGTTGGCGAATGAGGCAGGTCGGTCGAGACCATACGCGACCAGGGGTCGCTTGGGACTAGTCAGGCACACGTCTCCGATATGAGCACCAGGCTCCGGAGGACGTGAGATTCTTGGGCCGCTCGTCGGCGCTGTTTGGTCGATTGCGGGCCGGTATCGTGGAAGCTCCATTGGGTGTCCATCTGGCCGAAAGCGCACCCACAGGCTTAACGAAGAAGGCTACCACTCAGATCCCGTCGATCCTACGCCTCTTGGAGTGTGGCTCCCGCGCGCCGCTAGTTGCACGCATAGGAGGACGATTTCGACATAGACGCCACCTTCCTATTTGATATCCGAGATGAATTCTATAATAGAAAGGATTCTCACTGTGGGCCGCAATAAGCGTAAGGAATCGTTACGATTGGACCTTCTCTGCTGGACACCCACGCTTTGACGACATCCTTCACAGTCAATGAAATCCACGAGACGGGGTTGTCATTGTTGAAGTTATGCAGCCGTTGTTTCAAACAATCTCGTCTCTAGCGAATGGCATCTCTTATCTTGCTTCGTCACTCGATGATTATTAAGAACGAGGAAGAATTTTACCGCCCGAGCCTCATACCTCGGAAAAGCAGGACTTCGTCTTTTCCTAGTTAATTTCATTTTGTTTCGTAGGATAAGTCCACTCTCGAACTTTGCCCAGGGCTGCTTATGAGAAAAAATTATCTGCGAATCGTAAGCAGCAAGGCGCACTACGTTTCAACTGGATACAATGCAACCAGAAAGCGACTGTATGTAACGCGGCAGGCTACTTACGTATAACGAATAAGCTTGAAGATCGCTGCCTATTAGAGTAAGTCACACTCAGTGGTCCATCACCAACGTTCTCTGGTCAAGGGACTCGAAACTCACCCTTCAATTTGCGCTGGGTCTCTCATTGGTGCGAATGGAAGAGCGTCTTTAAGCCTAGTTCCGCGACTCGTTATGGGACTTTTCGGCAATGAAACCGAGATAGGTGGCTAGGAACCTGTAAGAATGGTTTTCCCAGATGAGTCGCCATGAACGACATGTACCAAAGCGTTGTTCTTTTCGACCATAACTATATCTAACGATAGCAATGCATGGATCCTATGCGGACGCATTCTTCCGTGATGCACGGAGTTACTGTACTATATCTGATAAGGGGGGCGGCAAGGCGTTAGGTTTAACTATTTCCCTGAAGGTGCTAGGCCTAAAACGGAGGCCAATCAGCGCTGAAGCCTACTGTAGCCCCGGGAAGGCCTACTGAAGCTTTTCCTCCGGACGCTGGTTGGGTCAATGTGGGCGAATAGAAAAAGACTGCCACCCACCTTCGGAAAAATTGTTAGTGCTAATGCCTTTTCGGCCCCTAGCAGATAAACAGCATTATCCTCTTCCCTGTCTTGTAGTTAAATATTGCCCAAGTAGCTGAAATATCTAATCGATAGAAAGGGTTGAGGCCAAGTATGAGAGTGTAAACGCTCTGCAATATATCCCTACAATATGCCACGAAGCACGGTATTGTACCTACACTACGTCAGCCTCGGCTAGGCGGTTAGGTGTCGAAATGCTGCTGAATAGCGCTGATTCTGATTCATTTAGCGATTCGTGTAGCGGACCTTCCATCATTCGCTAGGGCTCTAAACGCCGATGACTAGGTAGAATAGGTACGCTCAGCGACCGCTATGATCCACCTCTATCACTGCTAGAGGAGCAAACGCAGTCCAATTAGTGCCATGAAGTATCCATTATTTTGCGGAACCCTGTAGTGATCAGTCGTGGAGAACCGCTTTAGTCAATAAAGCCAAAGATACATGCATGTGGCTATACTATGTACTGACTTCGTTGATTCCAGTCGGGCTCGAGAGCCAAGGCTGCTATGATACACGCGGGATTCTGGGCTTGTCCATGTTCTAGCTCCTTCTGGCAGTTTGCCGCGGTGACTTCTGGTGGTCGTCCTCAAATAGCAGTCTTCTGGCACGTGCTCCAACCTCACGGCTTCCCTGATATGCACATTCTAACCAATTGTCTCACAGATTCCTCGACGACTCTACTGTCTTTTCATCCTGAAATGCGACCAGTGTGGTGAGAGGAGGGCATACATGGTAGGTAACTTACGTTAAATATTCAGCCATATGTGCTTAGCCGCTCTAGCAGCCGCTACTCCCCGAAGTAACTTAAAGCCCCTTGCCCTGTTTTCTTTCATATATGTAGGGCATCTATAAGGAACTTACTTACTCTTATTTAGAGTGACGCGTCTATAGACTCTCTCTCGGGCTTTTCGCCCCGAGATATCTCAGGCTTTATAGCTATCGACGGTTAGTTCCCTGGTTTGTTGGGGCTTATCCAGTGCCTTCTTTCCCTTTACAAATACGGACTCCGTATGAGACGCTATTCTCAGGGAACGACCATTACTTTCGGATTCACTTCGGGAAATGGCAGTCACTAACATCCTATCTGTAGCTATCCGCCTTAAGAAATACGGCCCGTAGAGCATCAAGGACGGCGAGTCCTTGGCTGAATCTGCTAGCTGATCTCTGATGGTTCGCTGGTGCTTAACAAATGGATTCTTAATGCTATATCCTTAGTCTCTCTGCGGATAGTGTTTCCCTTCTTGTGCACTGCAATGAGATCTCTACTACCAGGCCTCTGACTGCACGACCGTCTCCCCTATTATGGATTGAAGCGCGATATTCGGTGATAGTATGCTTCAAGAAGACTCAGGGACAGGGCCATATCCTTGCAGATGATGAGATTCCTTGCGCGGCACACGCGCGGTGCCATTAGCAAAGCCGACGGATATATTTCTATTGTGAATGCTCCGGTAAAGCTGAACCTTGGTGCTTCTCCCTTGCGCCCCTCCGCTCCCAAGTCTGCCGCTCGGTCCGGTTCAAGTTGAGGAGAGATCCAACCTAGGCGAGGCTCTGTTACTCACTGCGTCACTTATTAATATCGTGCGGTGGGTTCATCTCCTAGGCAGGTTATGTATGCCTTCCCCCTACGGCTCTGAGATCCAGCCTGGGGCCCATTAGCGGATAACGCCAACCTGCAGGGGAAGCCATGCGCGCAAACGCAACCCAGGATGCACATGCTGTGCGACTTTTATGCTGAAATTTCCCAGTCCGCATTTCGGCAGCGGTGGACTCCGCGGTCGAACAGTGGGCCGCCGCAGCTGAGACGCGGGGAGGGTGGTTCCCCGCAGGTTCTCACCGGAGACTGAGACAGTCAACCCCGTGACGCCGATTCAATAAACAACTCATCAAAAGCTGCTCCTTGTCCCGTAGAAGAAGGAACAGACCACTATTCCCTTGGCAGTCACTGACTTACTGGCGACGTCGCAGCGGGTGCCACGCACCTAGGCCATATATAATGGAAGCCACCCCCCCCCAGCAGGCCGTTCTGATCTACGATATCAAGAAAACAACAAGAGACACGTTGGTCAGCACTTTGCTGGACATACTGGTTTGTCTTTCGTCTATTCGACGGACGGAAGCCATCAATAACATCTGTTGAGCCGAGTTCACTCGTTCCGAATCCCGCTATTGGGCGATGACAGCTACTCGAAACTCACAGCATTGATTCCAATTTGCTGCAACCGCGTTTCTGATGGGTAATTCATATATCATTACTCATTATCCTCATACCTATCGTGGAGCGTTGAGCCTTGCCTGTCTAATACCTACGTAACGTATTGCGAGGACAAAAGAAAATCCGGAGACACCTTGGGGCGTCGACATCCTACTGGCCCCCATTTCAGACTACTCCACGACACCTCAATCCGTGTCAAAGAAGCTTCCCTGAGGCTGTAGAACCGAGAGGTCGACGAGCTCCATTAACCGGCCGTCCAGTCTCCTCACATTTTCGTCGTAATACCACCAGACGGCGCACACAGCGCCGGCGACGGCGATCTGCGCCACGCCGATCCCGACTGCGGCGGACTTCAGGCCGTCCCAGGTCCAGACAGCGTTGGGCAGCCCCAGGACGAAGACGCCAGCGGCGAGGTTCCGCAGGCAAGCCAAGCCCCCCTGCATGTCGGCGGTGTTCCGCAGGGCGACCGGGAGACTCGAAGACGTGAAGGCGGTGGATCGCTGGATGACCGGGCGGATGGCGGCGTCTAGCACCAGCGACCCGGCGCCGAGGAAAGCGAGCAGGAACGAGATCACCGGAAAGCTCACGCGGTCGCCTAAGAATCTCGCACCCCACGGCGAGTCGGTCGACGGGGCCGAGCCGTCTGTGGGCATCTGCACTGCGCCTCTGACGTATAATCCAAAACCAAGGATTCCGATCGAAGCAGCCCCGGTGCCTATCGCGACGGTTATGATGTGGATAGTCGTCGTGAAACGTCTGGGAAAGGGGGAAAATGACAGCGTTACGGCCACTGCAGTAGCCGCCAGGAACGGTCCCGTCATCAGAGCGCCCACTGCCGACTCCCGTAGCATGAAAGGTATGGGTGAGAATAACAGGGAGAGGGAGCTCGCCAGGCTCCAGAGGCTCGCGTAGGGCAAAAGAGTGGTAGCAAACAACAGCGCGGTTGTTGGGGCCATAAACGCTCGAGGTGCCTGCAGGATCAATCTGGAGTCGATCGAGTCGGCCCTGTACGACCATGGCTTCATCTTCATGAGGTACTCCCGGGCCGCGTCCTTCGTTAGCCTCACCTGTGACCACATTGGCCGGAGTCGAGTCGCCGTCGGTGTCTGTAACTCGAAGCTTGGGCGATCGAACACGGTCTCCGGGGCCCCGAAGACCAACAACAGGATTGAGAATGGCAAGAAACCGCCGATGATTTTGAATTGCCTGGTAAAGCCATCGGGCCCTAATGACACAACACCGCCTAACAAGGGTGAGCCCCAGGTCGTGGCCGTAGCCACCGCGTGAAAAATTGCAATTTTGGACTGTCGCTGATGTTCCTAGGTCCGGTCAGCGCATGATTTTCACGAGAATGTTGAGGAGACTCCCTTACGAAGTAAGTGTCCTGGATCGAGGAGAGGACTAGTGTCTCAAAGGCGCCCCAGCCCAAGCCTTGAAATGCTCTGGCCGCCATATTCTGAGAAAAATTACTTAAGACGTGCATGTTCATGACGACACCGATGAATATGAAAAGGGTCGAGACTAGGTAGACCGGCCGCTTTCCGCAGATCCTGCCTACAACTAAACTCAATGTTCCGGTAAAGGCGGAAATCATCAGTGGCATGGCCGTCAAGGCGACCGCGGCGGTATACGACACACTATAACTAATCGCAACGACACTGTTCGTGCTGACGAATACTGTCTTCATGACCCCGATAAGCGCAACCATTGACAAGAGCGCCACGAAGTTGAGATGCTTCCTCCACAGTGGCCAGTTCTACATGAGAGAAGTTAACGTACATGCATGCAAGCAAAGTCATGACATTGGCGCGCGCTTACCAACGGATCCTCTGGGTCATCGCTCGGTTGTGGCGAGAGCTCCACGGCGGAGAACTTTCCCGTCCCGTATTTGATAGTCCTCTTCGACCCCGCACTGGAGAATGACACCGAGGACGACACTTTTGTCGAGGCTGTGAACGGTCTCGGTGGGTCCTTGGGTAACGGAGGTGGTGGATACGCGGCATTGAAACAGCTCATTAAGGACGCGGGAAACTCCTTACCCCATCCCTCTTGCGACTTCAGTAGGGGCTTCGCGGGGCTTCTCAGCGGTGACGGGAAACTATTGAGACCAGTGCCCGCTCGCGGACTCTCTAGCACCGGCGGTAAAGGAGGTAGCGTCTTCCGGATACTGACGCTTAACCTGGGAGGCGCGGGAAAGCACTTCCCGATCTCCGCTATGTTGATGGTCGATTCGACGGATTCCGGGCGCGACATGGCAACAGCCACTATCCTCCCCTACCCAGCTGATTTCGCTAACGTATATCTTCCTTCCTTGGGTCGACTGATTACTTGCCAGCAGACAGGTCGGCTACATCGCAAGCCGGCTTGCTTGAGTTCGAAAACGAGTCGAAGCCACAGGGCGTGAAGCTAAGGTCAAATTACCCGGAAAAGACTGCCAGGCCTCAGGAGAAGATCAACTACTCAGAAGCCAAAAATATAAATAGGGAGAGGCGGTTATAAAATGGAAGGAGCGCGGATGTACAGACACAAGAAAAGTAAAGGTTGCGGCCGAGTTAACGCTAGCAACGGCCAGCACTCATGCATGTGGAGAGGCATCCGTCCAAAGATGGTGCTGGGACGAGGGACTACTTGCTCGACCGGCCTGAAGGTTACCCGCATGAATGCATCGGTGTGACGGACCGACTTTCACTGTTCTCTAGTGTTCCACATGCCGGGCTGCGCATTGCAAAGGGGTGGGGTCCCGTCACGGGCAAGCTGCACGGTGATGACATGCGACCTCATACCTAGAGAGTCTGGAAGTGACCGCTGAGCGCCCAAACGAACCCAGATCGGACTGATGTCGAGTCTATGCATATGCCTCCCGAGTTTGCTCGGGACTATGAGCCTCTGATTGACCTATGGGAGGACTCCCAAGGATCCGTTCAAAGTGTTGCATAGAAAAATTGCTTTTCATGCAAGGATGCGATGCACGTCCTCAATATTGGTCGCTCTTGGGATCCCCACAACCTGCTGAAGTTTCCAACCTCCAGTGTGACGGATGGCTTTTTACGATGGCAGACACAATCCGATAAAAGCTCTACACATCTCAGGCTAGGGCGGTGGCCCTCGCAGGAGATGGGCATGATGTCTTCCCGGAATAGAGCCGGCGTTCTACTGCGTACGCTGACGGGTTTCCCAAAGGGGAGGTGGGCCAGGAGGGCGGGTGAAACCCGAATGACGCGGGCTGGGGGGCTTGGCTTGCGTCTCGTCCCTACCTGGCCCAGAAACACCGTTGACATCGGAGACCTTATTAAGAAAGACCCCCTTGTCGGCGGGCCGCGCGGGGCACTTACTTACAGTGGAGTCTCGCTCTGGAGGCTCTGATGCTCTTTTCATTACAATTGACTCGTGTCTAGGTTTTGCGTTACGAATTGAAAAAAATTGAATAAAGAAACTATATTATCCAGATGTTGAACTAAAGTGGGCTTTGCCCTGGCCTGGTAAGGGCGAACCTGAGACCCCAAACTCAACTCGCACCAGGTGTTTGTCGGTTGGGGTGGGGGGGACCACATGCAGGAACAGACGGTCCCTGCCGAGAGAAATCGATAATTCAGATGCAGCCTCCTGAACCGTACATAAAATATAACGTATCCGGATTCCACAATTCAGCAGTCAATATTTCTTTCCGGTCCCCGATTCCGAGCTGCCTCTTTACCGCGTGAAGTCGGCGAGGTGATGTCAGCGGGGCTGGGTGACTGCAGCTGAACCGAGATCCCGTATAGATCGTTCAATGTAGTACTTACATGATTGGCCGCGTACGTTCCCGAGTCCTTGGGTTATGAGATTTGTGATAGCGATCATGTGAGGTTGATGGATTTTTCTGTGATATCGTCAGTTTTTCTGACCATACATACGCGCATAAGGGCCTGGCATCCCCCTGTATTACCAATCACTACCCGAGTCCGTTAGCCACGAGTCACTAGACCCTCGATTGAGGACTCAACGGGCTTTCTTGCAGTACGTCCAATCACAGTCGAGCGTGGCTAGGCAAGAACAAGATATCATGTAGCGAATCATATATCTACGCACACTGTGGCGGATCATCGCACAGTGAATCACACGAACCGAGTTTCGTAAACACCGTGAAACGTCGATATATTAGTATGTATTATAGTTTCATCCACCGTTAACTCGCGATCTGTCCTCAGCACCCCGTCTACGCTACCTGGAGAATGTTAAACCGCGTTCATGCGGATCACCGGCGATCTAACTCCTACCTGGTACGCCACTCGAATGTAAAAATGTAGAGCTGGAGACAGCGAAGGTCATCGCGTACCTTCGAGCCCGTAGAGTTCGCGGGCCCAACCACATCGGCTGCCGTTTCTACATCAAGTTTCTGCAATCCATGACTCGCTCCTCACCTTAGAGATTGTTGGCTAAGTAGTCTGGACTCTTCTGGATGAGTCTCGGGAGAAGGTAGAGAACGTGGATGGAAGGATCCATGGGTTTCACGCATATCTTGTCACGCTGGAGGCAAGGTGGATCTTTTCATAGGAGCGAGTCCACCTTCTCCCAGATCTCAATGTTCATGAGAGCCTTTCTATCAGCTATCAGCCATAGTTTGGTTGGATCCTCGTCCTCGATAAGTTTACACGGGGGCCATCACGACTGCTTTACCTGAAGGATAGACCTGCTGAGCCAATGAAGTCTCAAGGCCGAGCAGTAGTCGATTAGTCCGAATCAATAACTCTGTGATCACATCGTTAGTTCGTGTTCCTGAGGACTCCCAACAGGCGGTGTACCATACCTTCGTATTGCAAGGTGTACGACATTGGGGGTTCTTCGTTAGCTTTCACGAACACCGGCGCACGAGAATCATCTTTCTCAACGACGCGGAATTTCAAGCCTACGTCCTTTGCGGAACTAGTCCACAGGATGGACTCGTCGTTCTCGACGTCCCCAACTGGATGCTGGGCGTCCGATGGCCTTGCCGCCTGGCTTTCGAGCCAGTTTCGGAACACTCTTACCCATCCGTCCGTGACATTAGCGATGCTCAGAAACAGGCCTCGTCTCGGGCCTATTTTGATCAAGCTAGCCACGGTGCAGAGCTGGGAGAACAGCTCCCCGGCTTCGAGGTGAATATCGTGCGTCGGTAACTCGGCCAGCTTGCCTTCTAAGCCTTCCACTACGCGTCTAGTCGGGTACCTGGCACGGGGTCTCAAATGCTCGTCGCCGAGGTACGGACGGAACCGGGTGTACAGCGCATTCATATCTCCAAAACTCACGCCGTCGCCGGCCTCGGTCAACCCATCGGTACCGAGGTACTCGCAGAACAATGTCGGCGTCGAGATCTTGACGCTCGGATGATAGCACTCGAGTATCAGCTCATGGTCCTGCAGAAGCGACGCTTCGTGAAGACGGGAGTAGTGGAGGCGGCCGACGACCCCAGCAAACCGTCTGCTGATGGAGGCGAGGGGGAGTAGCTTGCGCGTAGGGAAAGAAGATAAGACTTGGATAAGCACCTTGGAGGGATCATTAGTGCTACATGAGTATATAAGTCTTTGACGTTGGGGATTTCTTACCTCGTTGGGGAGTGAGTATATGGGTACCGAAGCCGCCGACATGATAATGAAGATCGCTGATTATTAAGACGATTTGGATGTTGCGATGGGTAGTAGTTGCGGGGATCTGGATATTGCTTGTCCGCAATCACACAAGAATAATCGGTAATTCGTATGTCGTTGGTATAATGGCTTAAGTGGTGTTGTTGCTGCCCAGGACTCGAGCAAATATCGGTCTCGTAAGCGGTTTACTAAGCAGCCTAAAGGACTCCGCCTGAGGCCTCCCGACAGGGTGAGATACCGAGTACTAAATTATAACTTGTCAAAAAGAGGCGACTTATAATGTTGCGGTAATTGATAACACCGAACGGTACGAGATTAACTTTTGACAACGTGTTTGAAAGACTGATAAAAGACGAGGTCGAAGTCGTGACTGACATGTGTTATTCGGGACATTGATTGCATCATGACCGAAAGTTCGGGACACAGTAAATGCGTCGATATACACCGTAAATATGCACTGTTCGCTTCTGTCTATGGGGACCCCAATACAACTTTCTTGGCCAAGCTTGATTCTTCATCCTGACGATGCTTAGTAATCCTACTTCACCTTTGTACATCGCAGAGTGCCCAGGCTTACACCGAGGACGAACGCACCACTATTGATTGGATGTCAACAAAATTTCTTCCTTTTTGCAGCCCCGAAAATTTCTGTCCCTTGGGCCTCAACCGTCTTTCAGCCTAAGTAGTGGCTGGCTTCCTCATGTCCACCGTCACGGGCTTCGGGCTCATGCGAGAGAGGCTTTCAGCACATGCCGTGTTGAGGTTGGGTCCGTACCATAACCTCGCATAACAATCCGTCAGCATGGTATCGAGTCTTAGATAACTAATATGTCAGCGTGGCTCAATATTGCCTCTGCCATGCTTTTTCTTTTTTTGTTTCTTTCTGTCTGGCTACAACTCTCCGACCGCTCTTTGAGCCTCCCTATCAGCTGCTGACTGGCCAAGTACTTCATGCGACTTATCCAGTATTGATGGCAACTTCGGCTGACACATGCCCACCAATTCAAGTCAATACCCGGTTATAGATGGTGCGCCGCTGAAGTAAGATAGTCGTCTGTCGCGTCCAAGCCACGGTAAGCCTGCTCAAGTACAACGTGTTGATGCCTACCCTCCAGCTTGGACATGCAAGTAGAGCTGCAGTATACGTACGTCGGCCTCTCATCGAGCCAGTGGAAGACTTGGGGTCCATGTGCTTTTTATATTTTGGGTAGGCTTGCTATACACAGAAGTACCACCCGTATCATCTCATCTTTATTTGTCTGGCAGTAATGAGTGTAGTACGTATATGCACAATAGAGTGCACGTCGATCTGATCTTCGGACCTCAAATGCCCAATGCGACCACGACCCTCAGTTGTTACATGGAATAAAGTAAAAGGATAGCACTTACACGTTCTCAGTCTCTCTACCTTCATACCTCCCCAACATGATATTGGCCCCAGTTTACTCTTCGGGATTTAATGCCATGGATTATTAGCTGCTGCGGGAGGTATTGATGCAGCTCCGGTTGATAATCTGGCCTTTGGGCTTCCTGTGGCTACACACGAGAGACTGTCATGGCAAACCTTCTCCGCATAGAGGAAGGCTCACTAGGCCCAGCTAACGCCCGAATGGGACTCAGACCACCACGAGTCTCGTACGCTATTGCCATGACCATCTCTATGATACCAACTATGCCGGAATTTTCCCTCTCCCTTAATCTACTTTGGCCGTGTAATGGTACCGCTCGGCCCAGATGGTCTCGGAGTAGCGCTGGTTTAAACCTGTCTGAGCAATTGGCTCGATCCCGGTTTCAACCGTTCCCTTACTTAGCTTCTTCGTCCTACATATTACCTCGGCCGGATAGGCTTGCTCGGGAAAACCCGCTTCTGCCCCCTTAAATCATCTGAAGTAGTGGATATCTACTGTCTCCTCAGGTGACGGACACCATATATCCGATACCTACCAAGGTGCCTAAACGGACGTCGATTATAGCTGCTCAAGAGTGTGATCCCGTTTATCTACATGTGATGTCAGGGCTACTTGCAAGAATAACGGCTAGCTCGAGGCTGACGCTAATACTTTCGTATGCAGTCTCCTGCTCCGTACCCGGAGGTAACGTTGTACGAAATGCAGGATCGTTGTCAGAACTCAAACTCGTGGGTCGCAAGATAGGCTGCTGAGTAGGCACGGATACCTCGGCGCGGATATGAAAAGCTACATGTTGACTGGCTGCCGGCTCATCTGTGGCGGGCTCGAAAACTGGCCTCTCGCAGCCCTAGTTTCCAGTGAAGGTGCGCAGCGGTCATCCTGCAATGGCACACCAGGCTGTCGGTCTTACCTTCCGCGATCGAGGTCAGTCTAGGTAGTACCATGGCCCTCTATCATCTATTGGCGTCTGCCGTCATCCTGCCTGCATGTTGATAATGCAAGCAGATGACCCCGCAAAACGCTACCACGGATCAGGTCATTACTTACACGGATTATCTCTGAATGGTCGTAGGTCGCTAATGCTAGCATCGTCTAGGGTCCCTCAACCCCCCTCTCTTACATGACTTGATGATCCCACTCGGGCCTCGTCTGGTGGAGAAGCGCATGGCTAAGTGGTATCTGCGTACTACTCTGGACGATCTATATGAGCGATCTCACTGATAGGGTCTGAGCAACCCGGGTGGCCCAGGTCCCGCGTCGCGCTAAGGCACCACATAACGCCGCATGTTGACGTGGACAAAAGAGAGCAGAAGGAACCAACCCTCCGAATGGGTGGATTACCCCTGCCAGGTTATGGTGTCGTTCCCGTCGTACGGATTGCCCCTGCGGCGTAAGTGTCCCAACGTTCGCGGAGTATTGCCTTACGGACCTTCCTCTGGGTCGTCAAAAGCAGACAGGGTCCTAGGGCCCCGCGGACTGCGAACTGGGGAGTCTAAAGCTTTACCACATTAGGCGAGATTCTCCATTAGGGGATTAAATCGAACCTACAAAGACACCTCCTCAGGGGGGTCGCCAAGCTGGATCCGAACCCCTTCAGTTGTTATCGTCGAACGCTGCTGGAGGATTTGGAATGGCTTACAGAGGGAAACGGTCTGAAGTCTAATGCGTCCTTCCACGAGAAACAACCAGTACAGCTATTGACACTTCGCCCGCCACCTGGATCATAACGGTACTAAGTGAGCCACCCCCCTTACTATGTATGGGGCGACGAGTTTATTTTGAACGGGCGAATCACGCCTCAGCGGGCCTTGGCGCTGAGCCTCAAATCACATGGTGGCTGGGGTTAGCCTTTTCCCAAAAGAGTATTTACTGACCAAGCCTCCTTGTCACACTCACCCAAAAATAGGTCGCCGCATGTCCGATCTGCCTATCAGCCCTTACGTCGGTGCAACACTCGATCGCATTTTCCTCTCATTATGTTACGTACTGGAGAGGAAAGTGAATATCTCGCTTCCCCGCTTCTGTTGATACTTCAATAGTAATGCCAGTCAAGCGTCAAGTCGGATCTGAAATGGCCTTGCAGTCCCCATGCATTTGGTGCACTAAAGTAGGTAGATACACTAACTCGGTATCCGGGTATTCGCCGTTCCACTTTGGCCTCCCCGCCTAGGCCGTCACCACTCACTCTGTCGCTGTTACTTATGCTCCGAGCTAATGCCAGGGTTTAATACCGCCATTGAAGGAGTTATGCTCTGAATGAGGCTTCTCAAGATAGCAAAGAACAGGTTGGTTAGCTAAAGGGTGAACCATCAAAAGCAATACAGGGGCAAAAAGCTTGTCCTTATTACCATTCAAGGGTCTGCGCGCACAGTCGCTCTTCCTTCGCAGACTGCCTCGCACTAGATTTCTCTCTATTTATTCCGCGTCTTTCTCTTACTATCAGTGCTCATCCTGCTTCTCTCTTCCCTTCCGCTGAGACTATCCTAACTTGCTTTCCTTGATACTTCGACCCCGCGTCACCTAACATTCCGATATCCTCGCATCCTACCCCACTTATAAGAAATGGGCTCCTCTACTCCCAAGCCAATCCGCCTCGCTATCCTGGAGGCTGACACTCCCGCTCCCGGCATCCGGGCTAAGTATGGGTCGTACGGGAGTGTCTTTACGTATCTCTTCAAGCGCGCATGCTCCGGTCTCGACCCGCCGCAACCCCTCTCTTCCCAGCTCGACCTGTCTTTCCACAACATCGTCGACAATCTCGATGCGTATCCTGACCCCGAGACCATCGACGCCGTCCTCATTTCTGGATCTAAGGCATCCGCGTTTGAGAACGAGGAGTGGATCGTACGGCTCACACAGTACACGAGGCGCGTGCTCGAGGAGGGGCGCGTCAGAGTCATCGGGGTTTGCTTCGGGCACCAGATCATCGGCCGGGCGCTGGGCGCAAAGGTCGCACGCTGCGAGCGCGGCTGGGAGCTGAGCGTCACCGAGGTCGAGCTGAACGAGGAGGGACAGGAGTTCTTCGGACTTGAGAAACTGGTCCGTGTCCCCTTCCCCCCCTTGCCCGCTTCATAATAGATGCAGCAACACCTTTAGCCTAAAACTGCCGACGTGACGACCCCAAACTGACCTGTCACGTCACAATGCAGAGAATCCACCAGATGCACCGCGATGCCGTCCTCACGCAACCCCCCGGCGTCAAGAACCTCGCGAGGACCAACGTCTGCAACACGCAGGTGTTCTACACGCCGAAGCGCCTGATCTCGGTGCAGGGCCACCCGGAGTTCACCGAGGACATGGTCCGCGAGATCCTCGAGAAGCGGCGGTACGGCGGCATCATCACCGACGTCCTCTTCAAGGACGGCATGCGCAGGGTCGGCGACAAGCACGACGGCGTCGCCGTCGCCCAGCTGTTCCTGAAGTTCTTGCGCGAATGAGAGAGAAATAGGGCGAGGGGCATGAGACTCATTATGTAGGGGAGAAAAAAAAAAGCAAATCGGCGGGCGTGCGGGCGATGCGAGGTTTTATCCGTGGGAGTTTTATCCACCCCTGGTGCGATAACCGTTACAATGTGTTGCATTCGCGGGCGGGGAAGCGCGGGAATCGGGTGGTTCGACCGGCGGGCGACCACGGGTGTTAGCTTACGGTTACACGGGGGGCACGGCGTGGGTTTTTACTGCGGAGCGCGCGCCGTGTAGGTATTGACTTCCGACGCTCGGGAATAGCACGGCAGGACGCGAGAGACACGATATAGACCGAGGATACCCATGTTAACGAGCTTGGCTTTGTTTTACTGAATTTACTTCGTAGTTCTTGTCTTGCGGGTGTGTGACGACCCTTCTTCTGACTGCATACTATATGAGTTGACTGACTGACTGGCTGGCTGACTGGCTGACTGGCTGACTGACTGACTGACTGATCACAGCCCAATCGCCCGTGCAGCATTGTTATGCTAGACGCCGCCCAATGCCCGCCCGGATGATGCTGATGCTGATGCTGGTGCTGATGGTGACCATCGCATCGAGAAGAGACCAAGTGCAAATGTCCGTTCCATGTCCTATGCCAAATACCCGATGCCCGTTTGCTTCCCATGCTGGCAAGCTCCAGCCTTGCCTAGGTACCTACCTACCTAACCTAGATGTAAATGCTACAAACCACCCCCATGCGTACCGTAATGCTGCTGTAGTTTCCCCGCCAAAGCAAAAATTCACCCCTGAATGTGCAACCTAAAATAACGCCCGGCCTTGTCCGTCCAGTGCCTACAGGACTAATCACTCCCGCTCCACGCTATGAATCGAGCCCGGGCCCGCAGACTGCCCGTTGCTGGTGGTAGTGCTATTCCCGACACCCGACCCGCCATAGTCGACGTCCACGACTTCCCACCACTCTCTCGGCGCGGCCCTCTTCGGCCGCATGGCGGTGACGGCGGCCTCGGCCAGGTGCTCGAGGGCCTCGCGGTCCCTGCGGACCTGCGCGAGGCGGGCGTCGCGGTTGCGCTCCTCGCGGGTGCGGCCGCCACCGTACCGGCGACCGCCACCGATACCGCCGTGGTGGCTATCGCGGCGAAAACGCGCGCCGCTGGCCCCTGTCGGCAGGCGCAGGCGGAGGTGGAAGCGCGTGGCGAGGCCCTCGCGGAACCCCCGCTGCAGGTGGCGCCAGGGCTTCTCCCAGGCGCTGAAGAAGCAGCAGTCGACAGCGGCGCCGACGCAGAGGCTCGCGATGCTGGCCACCTGCAGGCCGAAGGATTCGTCGTAGTCGTACAGGGAGGAAGATGGGGTTCCGGGATCGGTTGCCAGGAAACCGCTACCACCACCGCCACCGCTACTCCTGCGCTGCATGAGCCCGAGCACGTGCGACACCAGCGGCGCCACCCACGTCAGCACATAGATGGCCGGGTACACGAACAGCAGCCGCAGCTGCCGCTGCGTGTGCTCGCGCGAACGCCGCATTGCCTCCGTCTCGTCGTGCGGCAGATAGATCGAGCTCGGCGACGGCCCCGGTTGCGCGGGCGGGCCGCGGCGGAGGATGTCCAGGATGTTGTGGACGGATGATGCGAGGCTCGGGAGGGAGATGGGTCGGCGCCAGAAGGACCGGCTGTGTGATGATGATGACTGTGCGGATGGTCGTTTTGATGGCGTGGACGAGTTGGGGGACGAGTTGGGGGACAAGTTGGGAGACGAGCTGGGGGGCGAGTTGGGGTTGATGGACGAGTTCAGCTGTGTTCCGTCCGAGGGTTGCAGTGTGGCACTTTCGGCGATAGTGTAATTATTTATCGGGTCGATCGGGTCGATATCGACATCTTGCGGTCCGCTAGACGTTGTCGGCGTAGCTTTCTGGTTGAAATTTACCGGCTTCCATGATACAGACCGTTTACCAGCCCACCGTACTGGTTTCGGCACAGTTGGATGTTTCACGACGGCAATCGTGGAGGCGGTGGAGAAATGACGGCCCCCCTGGTCTTCGGCTGCCCTCCCGTCGGCTTGGTCAGGAGCAAGGAGACCGTGGTCCGCAATTGGAGGAATGCCTGGAACGCTCTGCACTCGACTTTCGCGATGACGCTGATGATCCTCGCCTCCGGAAAAACATGTATTCAGGGTGCGTCCGCTAGCTCTGCTGACACCGCGCTGAAACTGACGGAACTGCCGCAGCTGTAGCCTGACGTATAGGTAAGCCCCTCCGTAAGTGAGGAATATGATCCCGAAGAATATGTATCGAGGGATCCAGCTCAGCGTCAGACGGTACCAGGTAGGGGAAATCGGCAAGTAGCATTTTGGTCCGTCGTCTACGAACATTCCGCCACTGATAGGCACTATGGAAGCCATCACCACCGGGACTACAGCCCAACAGAGGTAGGCGACGCGCCGGTATGGATAGAGGCCGATCTCTGCACCAAAACGGTGCGGTAGAAGAAGGGTCAAGACCGTGTGCAACGCGATCATAAGCGCAGCGATGTCGGCAGCCTCGATGGCGACGGCCAGGAAAAATCCAGAAACCTGGCAGAAGGTGTCTGATGAATGGATTTGCCCTTTGGCGAAGTAGACGATTGGACAAACAACAAGCCAGAAAGCCTTCATCATATCGCTTTGGATCAAGAGCATCACTAAACTTCGTAGTTGTTAGCCAACGACAGCGCGTTACCGGACAGTGTCCTTGGATACTCACTCGTGGTGAAAGGACCTCCTCATACGCACGAACATGTAAAACGCAGTAAGAGCGGCTATTACGCTCACAGAGGCCAGAGATAGTGAGATGACCATTATGGATACCAGCTTCGAATTGTTGGGGTCAGATTGGGAGGAATACCTCTCATGAATCCCCTCCTGGGGAGGGACGAGCTTGGCGATAGTTGCATTTGCCAGCTCCTCCAAGACGGCCATTCCTACAGTGACCTCACGAGAAGTCCGATCCATTGGGATCTAACTACCATACTCTCATTGTCTATGCCTTTGGCTATGTCGTTGAGAACAAGAAGGCGGGGTGAAGTCAGTTGGTGATAAGTGGCCTCATTTCTCAGTCTTGTTGGCGGTCGAGGCAGTGCAAGGAGCCCAGCCAACTAACGTTAGCTCTAATAAAATCAGATTGCACTTGCTTATTCTTGCTTGTTTCAGAAGCGCAAACTGGCAACGTCGCACATGCCTAGGAAGTAGAATCAACGTGAAGAAAAACTGAGTCCAGGATATGAACACCTAGCAGCTCTGCTGCTTGGATGTTGAGTCTTCCTTTGACCGTGGACAGCGGAAAGCGTTACTCTTTTCTTTAAGAAGTCAGGCGGCGCCACATCCACATGCACCTGGCTGCAGACAACGATCAATTATTAAAGATAAATAATGGAACGAAAATCCAACGTAAATGCCCTTCAATCACGGGACGAATAAGAACGATAATGGTATACATGATTGAAGGAACCAGGAATGGTAAAATTGTGCGCGAATGTCAAGAACGGGAAAAGGGAGATCCAACGCCATGTTGACAACAAACCTAGTGAGTGCTAGTTCCAGTCCCACCGAGGCGGTAAGAGGGAAGAGCTCATAAGTCACCTGAATGCTGGTCATTATGCTCGGGAGGTACTTGCGAAGCGACGGGATTTTCATTCGAGGCGGTCTGGCGGCTGTCTGGGTGATGCCGGGTCCTATTAACTTACGAGAAAAGCGTGCCGATCTTCGGTTTCGTCATAGCCAGCATGTGAATGCATGCAAGTGCGATCTGGTGATGCCGTCTTGGGACTGGGCCTTCTGACTGCCCCCTCCAGTGGGGCCCCGCAGCGCTTATGCATGTGCGCCCAGGGGGGGGGGGGGGGGGGCACAAACTTAAGCATAAACAAGCCACATTTGACTCTTCAGCCACGCGAAATAGGGGGAGGCTTTTAAAACACAACACAAGTTGCTGTTATGTCAATATCTCAACTACGTGCAAGATTTCATCTGGTGGTTTCCTATAGCATTAGTTAGGAATTCCTCAGAGACTTCACAGCATGGCATTGATTTGTATTTATCAATCGATGTCAGGATTACATTGAACGATCGTATTCTACCTAATGCCGGACTGAGAATATGAGCTCGCTCTTGCAAGGGACATCGATATTTCTCTCGGTTTTGGTTAATTTGGGTCTGGGCTGTTGGACTTTCCCCTAAAGAGCTTCTCTACTCTTATCTCCGGAAACATGATCAATGCGAAATGTGGACGTTGGCAAACTTTAAAACTATGTTGGTGATCAGCATCATGCGAGTGATGGAGAATTCCTGACTTCTGTAGATATTCACCGGACAACCAACAACTGAGACCCTTCCGTTAATAGAAGTCTATCTACCTTTTAATCTACTATCACCACCAACTCGAGTTTGTAGACATCTCAAAGTTATACCTCAAGGACACTAGTCGGAGCCTACTAAACAGTCGAATCTTCCAAAAAGGCATCTGCACGAGGTTGCTTCTAAAGGCATATTCAGATTCAACGCTCATCTCTGTACCAGTGTAAGCATACTTCTCCTCGCTAGGATCAACTCAACGACTTGAGTAACTTTAAACATAGTAACTGTCGAAAGCTCCCGGGATTTTAATGCATCATCTATTCGAGAAGCAGCCACTGGGGGAAGGCACGATCGGTAACACTCAGTTGCCTTCCGTCCAAGTTGAATTAGCCACCACCACTCTTGGTTCTCCTTAAAACCCCAACGGCACCATCTTCCAGTCACTCATTCATTTGATCTTCAACCCTGTCCCCCACGTCTCTCCGAGTTCATCCGATGCTTTCTGAGTCAATCTCCTCTTGCATCTCCTACGCTCGGGATACTCTATGTTTTATAATTACAACGTCTGGACTGCGCAGCTAACTACCCAGCTGGCAGCCACAAGGATCTGTGGCCTTCCCGTGACTGAGGTCCAGAGGGGATAGTTCAGTTGACCTATTCTGCGAATTACATTTTCTCGCTGCGCATTAACTTATTGGTGCAATATCACCGACATACCTCTCATCCAAAATTACGCCTACCCGCCTAGCTGGACCACTGTCATTCCTGCGTTATCTACGCCTAGGAAGCAGCTTCCGCCGCTGTCATCCACATTTCTACATATTTACGGCCACCCGATATACCAGAACAGACACCAGCTGTCCCATCTTATTCCACATTTTGTCTGGCAGAGTCGTTGAAAATTTCACATTCTTTGGTCATACTCTACCATTTAACCTGGCCACTCCTGCCTCTGGACATTGATCATCTACACCTACTAAACCTTACGAGTCTTACCGTTTCTAAATCATCCCCGTTTAAGCACCCCAACGAAGGGCCATAGGCATATCAATTTCGTCCGCTTGACTAGGTTCGGTTGCACTCGTGCATTTTTGAGCACTACCCTATCTCTCAAAGCAGCTTTGTCTTCTAACATCAACATAGAGCGATTTCCCAAACCCCGGGCACCATGCCAGTCTGCGATTTCTCCTCATCCAGCGACTCTGGTTCTGACTCGGGTTCATCCGTAACAGGCGACTCCGACACCCAGGGAATGTCATTACTGAGGGCCTTCACTTACGGAACCTATACTGAAGGCGACGGCAAGGTCCGAGACGAGGCAGAAGACGGAAGCAGCGATGACGAAGAAGAGTCGCTTTTCGTCTCAAATGACGATGAAGCAGTGTATGACGCCGGATTGGAAAATCCACTCTCGCAGCCAGAGGAGATACAAGCCAGAAATGATAACCCCACGCTAGAAGCAGATTCAGATACTGAGGTGATTCCTGGAAGCCAAGGCTCTTGGGCGGAGCATGGAGAAAACAGCTCAGAACATATCAAGAGCGAGGACCAAGATGACCACGACCTCAGTGAATTCGATGTCTCTAACTTCGGTCTCTCCAAGGTTAGACTTCCCCTTCAGAGCGCGGGAACCAGAACCAGACGTCCGCGCACCTACTTGGGCGGCGTCAGTCGCGATGATGAGCTTGAATCGGATGGTTTTCAACCAGAGCCATCTATGGAGTCCGATGATCAGGAGCATACACCCAGGCGTCATTCTCGAAAGCGTAAGAGGAGTGCTTCTCCCGGTCACCGTAATGACGGGGACACGAGTGAGACGTACGACGATTCTGTTGATGGACAAGCCATACAAGAGCTCGCAGACGAGGAAGTTCAATGCGATGAGTTGCGGAAACTAAAGCAGAGCGGCAGGATTAGCCGGCCACAGAGATTTGATCTGATCAAATTGGAGGGGAAGATAGAGCAATCTCGAAAACGGCTTGGGCTTGACGAGTCATCAACAGCCCGTAGTGAAAGAACGCAGTCTTCCAGCTCACCTGCTCACCGATTAGATGACCGTAGCAGCGGTCGAGGTTATGGATCTGAAGTAGTGGACCTCACTGGAGATGACGTCCAGGACTACGCGACGGGGAGTGTAACCGAAGAGAAAACGCAACCCAGAAAGCGACGAAAGCCAGCACGAGATGCAGCGGGGGCTCATGCTCGACACCTAGCAGACATGGAAGCCAAACGGAATAAGCGCGCTAAGGCTAAGAGTAGTCTTAGAGCTAGCAAACGATCTGCCTCGCCAAACAACAGCCAGATCAGGGACCCAAGCCAATTGCGGATCCGCGGAGCAAAGACGACGATGCCCGAACGAGCAAATAAGGCGCTGTTTAACCTCCTGCGCCATCATGACCCGATTGAAGAGAGTAATCGAGCAAAGGGTCCCACTGCAGATGCAGGTATCCATGCCACGACTAAGAAAAGTCAGTTTGAACAACTTCTAGCCAACGTACCCGGTAACTTCGACATCCACCTAAGAGCAGAGAACATGAAACAGGTTCAAGAAGCTGCGAAGCGGTTCGGACATAGCAGAGTCAAAGCAAAAGACGGAGGTTGGCTAGTCAAGGGAATGACTACCCCATTGATGGCGCATCAGCTACTCGCTGCTGACTGGATGCTATCGCGGGAATTTGCACCAGCCGAGCCTTACGGCGGTATATTGGCGGACGTGATGGGTCTCGGCAAAACACTTGAAATGCTGGCCGTCGTGGCTGGCAACCCGCCTTCCGACAAGGACAGGGCCCGTGGTCGAAGAATAACCCTGATCGTGGTGCCATCGAGCGCTGTCCATCAGTGGATCTCAGAGATCAAAAGGCATTGCAAGAAGGAGTTGACCGAGAACCTCCTACATTACAAAGCCAGCAAAGAGACTCCGAGCTATGTCTACAAATATACGGACATTATGTAAGCCCCCTGGGTTGTATCATGCGAGGGTAATCTAACATCACTGCAGGATTACAAGCTTCACAGAGGTTGCGAATGCGTTCTTAGCCAGCGAAGAAGGCGGAACCGACCACACCATGCTCACAAACTCTAAAACCAGCGCAGAGGAGAAAAGTACACTCTTTCGCCTCAAGTTCTTCAGAGTCATCCTGGATGAAGCACATGCCATCAAGAACTACAGATCTACTAGTAATTATGTCAACCTTCCCATATGTGAGGGAATACGCTAACATTCACAGCATCCCAAGCATGCTGTGAATTGAATAGCAAATATCGCTGGGCTTTATCTGGAACACCCATTCATAACTCAATTGGAGGCAAGCCAACATGATATCAGCATAAACATCAATGGATTTATACTGACATTGAGTAGAACTATACCCCTATTTGAAGTTCCTTCGAGCCAAATGGACCAATAGTTTCGCCGACTTTTCGAAGCGGTTCTCAAATATCCATGAAGTATGAGCTCCACCATCCACCCCTTGTTTCTAAGAAATACCATGCTGACGTCTGGTAGCGGAGGACGCAAGCTCAGTTAAACGTCGTTGTTTCCTCTTTGATGATCAGAAGGTAACTAGGCTTTTGGGCGGATCCCTCCCCTTGAATTGCTCTACTGATCTCTGTAGAACTTACGCGGACAAATTCCTCGGAAGACCACTCGTCAGTTTACCTCAAGCGCATCCCACAATCGAGATGCTCGATCTTAGCAGAGAAGAGCGTGTCATATATGAGTTAGTGCATCATTTGTAATATTCCTTAGTCCGATGAATGCTGACACCAAGGAGTCTACTGGAAAAGAGGTTTAAAGAGTCGCTCAACCAAGCAATGGCAGCTCGAGCAGCAGGGAAGAATATCCAGATATACCTTGTCTACATCACGCGACTACGGCAAGCCATTTGTCACCCTTTCCTGCTTGAGGGCATGATCCGGGATAACTTTACCATAGAGGAGATCCGAGACCTCAGATCGAACCTCTCACAAATCTCTGGTCGCAGCCTAGTCTATGAACAAATCCAGCATTGGTGTGAGATGACTAACGAAGTCTTGGATTTGAGCACTTTCGTCCCAAACGCCTCGACGCTGCCACTGGACCAGAATGAGTCCGGCTATGAGTCCTCAATGGATAGCCATCTCAGAAGATTAGACGCTGAGATGGTATTGGAGTTGATGCAATGCAAAGTCTGTGGCGACAGCTCCACACATCCCTGCCAAATAATCGAGGTAAGACTTCTTGCACATTCACCACGTTTCGTAGCTAATAATTCAGTGCGAACATGTGTTTTGCCAGCTATGCATCGAGGAACATATTGAAACCGCGAAAGAGGACGGCCTAGAAGCTCGATGTCCCTTTTGTGACAACGAGTCTACCGACTTTCAGGCAATGGAAATGCCAACTATCGAAGATATACCAAGAATGTCTGCAGCACAGTCCCAAAGCCAGAAACGGCCACGCCGACAGAACCGCAACTCCCAGAAGCATGGCATCAAAGGCAAAAAAGTCAATGAACTGGGGTTATCTGTACCAGGTGAAGATGCAAACGGAGTATCACTGACTAGCGGTTCTAAATCCAGCTTCCTGGATGCTTGCGATAAGAGACCTAAAGAACCACTCGTTTCGAGTACCAAGATGAAGGCTGTCAAAGAACTTGTCACTAGATGGCAATCGGAGGCTCCAAATGACAAGATCATTATCTTCACTCAGTTCACCCTGTGCGCGAAGATACTTGGCCGTATGCTCAGTTCTGGGAAGATCAAATTCCTCTATTACAATGGTGACATGACCATCAAGGAGAGGGACAAGGCAGTACAGGCATTTGAGCGACTTAAGGCAATCAAAGTCATGGTAGGTTGTTTTACAGACAAAAACCTGTTTCCCATAGCTGACACTGTGAAGATTGTAAGTTTGAGGTGCGGCGGCACAGCCTTGAACCTGACGTGTGCAAACCGGGTCATCTCGGTTGACCTGTATTGGAACCACTCAATCGAGCAGCAAGCTTTCGGCCGCGTTCTCAGGATCGGGCAGAAGAAGGAGATGCATTTTGTGCGACTTGCAGTCAACGACACCATTGATCAAAGAATACTCAGAATGCAGCTTAGGAAGATGAGGAAGATCGACAGGGCTCTGCAGGACACTGGCGAAGTCACCGAAGGCTTGAGCTTGGCGGAAGTAGCCGAGCTCTTCGGCCTGACGGAGGACGACGAGGACGATCAGGCTGGGATTGAGGTGGATGAGTATTGAGTCAAGATTGATCGTATCTTCCGGCTTCATCCCAAGCGGACCTGTTTACCGGGGCAAGGAATCATGCTAATCCTTAACTGACCTTTCAACCATGTCCCACCGCTATCTCGGTAGGGACAATGGCGATGAACCTGTTTTAAATCGGACTAGAATCCGATTGGGATGTTCGCTATGAGTGACTACCCCTTAATCTCGTATCTACTTGACGTTAGGCACATGGGTGCTGAGGAGATAGATGGCCACTGGAAACAAGAGGCCTAGATTTACGTCCTAAGCGCAGAGATAGCTTCGTTGAGTTAAATGCAACCTACCGCTATGAGTTCAACAGCAGAACCTTGGGTCTAAAGGTCCAATATGACCAACACGGATTCGTGCCGATTTGTATCGTGGAGCCACCAGACTTTTAGATGGATCTGAAGAGCTGTAAAATGCTCGATAGACTTGCGTACGCTGGTGCTCTGATTGATTCTATACCGGCCCCTCGGTATCGATATGCTATCCGATCATCCTGTAATTTGTGATTTGAATGTGAGGTATATCATTAGCGATTAATTTTTTGTCCATATGAAGTTTCGTCTAGAGTGCGAAAGAGTTGGAGCAGCCCGAAACAGTTCCAAAATATGCTCAGTGATACTAAGCTGAATATATGAGGCTAAGGCATTTTGCGATTTGGCTACAATTTTATCGACTGAATACTCCACGCTGAGCCCCAAGTACTTCTTGAACTAAAATGAGTCCAGTACTTTATAAATGCCCGGGAGTACTTACTAAGTATTCATTCCGGCACGATAGCAAAGCGATAGGATACCTTAGTTGATATGCCGGTACAAGCCCGTGCCTTACATAAGATTTTAGTACACTTAGATCGAGCCATAAAAGATTTATGGATAATCGGGTCCATAGCTCCTCGTGCGATCTCCCGCGTCTTATAGAACGAATAGAATTCCCACACCACCTCACGACCCCAGACTGAACTTGTCTAACATCTCTGTTTCGGTGACACTATACCAGCTCGACAGCAATTGTAATGATGGCTGCTGCTCCCCCCTCAGGCGAGTTGAGCTACGACTCCTCCAGTGGCACTTCCACCTTCTGGATTGCGCCATCCAGGAACTTCAGAACATCGGCTCGCCTGCACCTACAACACTTCTTATTCCAGAGCACTCTGGGCCATCTCTTGAACCCCAATATTCCCAGCTCTGTCGTCGCAGACTCCAGGCCCTTGAAGGTCGCAGACCTCGGCTGCGGCAATGGCGCCTGGCTCATCGACTTGGATCGCGAGCTTTCCAACAAGGGCATATCTGCTCAGCTGGACGGCTACGACATCAACACGCTTAACTTCCCCGCCTCCGCTTTTCTCCCTTCGTCAATCAGCTTGAAAAAGCTTGACATTCTCGCCACGCCTCTACCTGAAGAGATGATCGGCGCTTATGACATTGTCCACGTCCGGGCTTTCGTGAGCATCATAGTCAATTCCGACCTCACGCCCCTCCTAACTACCGTACTCGCCCTCCTTAAGCCCGGCGGCTGGTTGCAATGGGAAGAGTCAAGGGCCGAGAAGTTCCTCGTGGACTCGCCTTCACCCTCGAACGAGATATCGAGGACAGCCTGTGATACGATCTCTCACATCCTCAAAGCGGGCGGGGAGGCTCGAGGCTTAACCTTCGAGTTTTTGGGAGAGCTGGACCGGCATCTGCAGGAGCATGGGTTCCTAGACGTCTCTATGCAGGCTGCCGAGAAGCGAAAGCAGGATTTTAAGGCTTGGACGGAGGATTATCTAATGGTCTGGGAGGAGATGGCTGAGTTCTTCCCACCCAAGGCGACAGTGACCCAGGGACAGGTGCCCATGACGAGGGAGTCCTGGGTGGAGTTGTTTGAGAAGGCGGTGCATGAGACGGAACAGGGCATTGCAATTCACCACGGCAAAATTATGACCGTCGTCGGCCGCAAGGCTGCGTAGTCGGTACTTTTTCGCACAGAACCTCGCAGGTTTCATATAGCTAACGAACTGAGGTAAGTAAGAGATTGGCAGATGTCGTAACTATAACGCAAGTCTTCGCGGTATCGACCAATTGACCGTTAAATAGATCGATAAAAAGGGGCGATTAGTCGGAGACGATGGGTCGGTTAAATCGTAAGTATTTGTGTTACGGACCAACGCCCTGCGGCCGCCAACCATAATCGGGACAAGACTTAGGGTCCACGCTAAGGAAGTTACTGTCGATTTTGAATTGGAGTGTTGCGCCCCACAAGCTGGCTTGGCAACACACGCTTTTTTTATATGCAACGTACCAAAGCTCTCTGACAACTTTAATAATTCGAATTAATTAATAACAACTTCTTAAAACTTTTGCAAATAAGTAATTCCTTTAATTTACGGTATTTCGAAATAATTAAACCTTTACTTTCTAATTATAACCCTAAAACAAAATAGGGCCGTTACTTAATACCGTTACAAAAAGTTAACTTACTAGTTATAATCGTTAAAAGTAATTTTACGAACAAAAAATTCGTTTAACGTTTCGATTTTAATAATCGAACGATTTAATAATATCGGGCTTAATATTATACGATCGGAAAGTTCTTTATACGTAATATTAATTATAAATTAAACGGTATTTTGCGGTTATATTTTTAAGTTATAAAAATTAATAATATTTATATTTTTATTATTAACTTATAATTAATTATAATTAATATAATAAAAATTAAAACTTTAATTAACTTACGATAACGATATATATTTTAATAAAATATAATAATTCCTTGCCGAATATTATAATATATACATATTTACGAATACAATATACTAATACTTACAAAAAGTTAACTAATTACGAAAAAAATTAAAAATTAAATTATCGTAAGCTAACTTTAATTAACGTACGTAATATTATACAAAACGGCTTTATATACCTTTAATATATTCGTTTTCGTTAACGAATCCGGTATTAATTAACGTAATAATAATTAACGTTAAAATTAAACGCTAAAAGGATATACTTTTTTTAAATTTTTTTTAAACGTAATAACCGATATAACATCTTTTTTACGTTTATAATTAATAACTTAATTAATAACTTCGTATATTAAAAATTAACAAATCGTAAAAATTTTGCCAGCTAATTAAGTACCGCATTATACCTTATATAAACCCTTTTTTAAAATTACGTTCCGTATTAATAATAAATAACGCCGTATTTTATTATAAACTTAAAATATATATAACGTAAAAAAGCTTAAAAATTATAATTTAATATTTATTATTATATTTTTTTAATTATAACCTTATTAAAACCTTTTTCGGAAACTTAAAAAAATATATCTGTTATTATTATAAATAACGTAACGAAAAATTCGCAAATAAAAAAAATTTCGTTACATTTCTAAACGAAAACGTTAAAAAAATAATACGTAATAAATATAATATTAAAAGTTACTTTAAAAAAGTTTTCGTAAGTTATAATTTAATTAATTAAATAACTAACGGAAATAACGTATTAAAACGTTTATTAAAAAATACGAAAATTATTAAAATAACGTTATTATTATAAAGCCTTTTAAAAAAACGTATATTAATATATCCGTATATAACTTCAGCTATCCTCCTTTTTCATAAATAAAATATTTTTTAATTACGCCGCTTATTTATCCATTTTATCCTCGTTTAAGTTAACGTTAAAATCCCCGGCATAATTATATGGCAACGATAACGGCGCGGTTTTAATTTATAACAACGGAAAATTATTTTGTCGGATAAAATTAAAAATAATCGTAAAAAGCGGTTTTATTATAACGATTTTATCAATTAATTAAAAATCCGAAAAAATTAATAACGTTCTGAAAAATATTAATAAAATAAAATATTTCTTATCCGAATATATTATTACCTATAAAAAACGTTCGAAATCTTATATAAACTAACGTATTTTTATATAAACCAATACGTATGGATAAAAATTACCCTATCCTATTAATATCTTTCGGAATAAGTAACTAAATAATATAAAATATTATTAATTTTATCCGTATATATTATTAATTATTAAAAATCGTTAATTTATATAAAATTTTAAGGGTTTTTAATAATTAATAATATATCCGGATAAAATTAATAACATTTTATATTATCCTTTTATAAAAAACTTATTAACTTACAAATCGACCACTTCCTTTTCGTTTTTAAAAATATTTTTTAACTTTATTATACGCTTAAAGTTCGATTTTAACGTTAATTTAAATGGTATATATATATCTTATCTAATCCCTTTAAATAAAAATATTACGAAAAGCTTAATATAACGGTATTATTCGGCCCATAACCTAACCTTACTTAATAACAAACGCCTTAAAGATTTCTTAAAATATATTACGATTACTAATATTATTAAATATAGACGGTAAAAAATTTTGAATCGGAAAATTAATAAATTAATTATAAATTAAAGGCCGTAATATCGGTAACAATTAAAATTAGTTATCATACGTACCCGAATTCGAACGATTCGTTAACGAATAAAACGATTATATTATAAATTAATTTTTTGTAAAATATATAACTTACGGAATTTCTTTAATTATTAAACGTTTTCGTAAATAAACCTAATATATCCTTTCCGATATAATTATAAATAATATTAATATTATTATTTCCGTAATTTTCGTTATGCCGCTTTAAAAATTTAAAATCTTAATAAATAAAACGTCTTAAATTTATCCATTCTTTAATAAACTTAAAGCTAACCTTTTTTACTAATTACGTATCTCGTAAATATTTTAACTTTTATAATAACTAACAAAAAAGTTCTAAAAATATAACTCACTTATAAGCAATATTAATAATCTATTTCGCAATATTATAAAAAGTTATAAAATAATAATACGTCCCGTCTTCGATTTAATAATATAAAAAATTCTAATTCTTAAAATTCTTACAATCACGGCCTTTATTATATAATAATAACTATATAAAAACCTTATAACACTCGAAATTAACGTCCATAACCCCCATCATCCCAATAAGTAACATAAAAAAATACTTCATCATTTATTTCCGCAATAATAAGGTTAAAAAAACAAAAATCGTTCGAAAAACCGTTATAACAACAGCTAAAATAAACGAATTAATACCAGTAAAATGGTTAACTTCAGCTACTAACTACGGCATATTACAAAATAACGATATACCCTACCGTAACTGCCGTAATTACCATAATTTAAATATCCCGGAAAAATTTCGTTTACTTAAAAAGAATTACGCATTAAAAAAAATTATTAACGTAATAACGGTAACTTTTTTTTAAAAATTAAAATAATATATAACGTTCAAAAAAAATAAAAACTTAAATAACGATATAATTTCGAAAATTACGTTAACGTTAAAGTTACCATATAAAAAATGGCATAAATTGTTAAAAATAACTTTATAACAAAATTTATAATACGTAATTAACTTTTTAACCTTTATTATTATACGGCAAAAAAACCAGCTATATAAAATACCTAATTCCTTCTCCATATATATTACGAAACATTTAATAACGGAATTATACGTATCATTCTTTCGTTACTTTAATTATAACGAATTAATTTTAAAATTTAAATCGGTTACGTTCATTATACGTATAATAACGCGAATATTATTAAGCTATTATTTTAAAAACTTTTTATTAATTAATATTTTTAATTAACTTAAAATTTTTTTAATCGGCTTAAACAAAAAGTAAAATAACCTCATTTTTAAAAACAATTTCGTTTTCAGATAATTAATAAACTTATTATTACAAAATTTTATCGTCGTTAAAATTTTTTTTTCGACTTTAATTTCGACCGTATTTTCGCATATATTCCTTTTTATAATAACCTTATCTTTAACGTTTTCGCTTTCGGAATCCTTTAATTATATATCTTTCTTACTTTTATTCTTAATTACGATCGTTATTTTTTTCGCAACATACCATTACGTAATCTTTCGCTTAAAAACAACCGAATTATAAGTATTATATTAACGCATTACAAAAAAGTTACTTCGAAACTTCGATATAACGGCGCCTGTTTTCGTAATCTACTTCTGACCCTTCCTTAAGGCCATCGTAAAAAGCGTTCGAAATAATATTTCGAATTTTTCGTTTATAAACTTATTAATTCGGATTACTCTTAAAAAAAACGCGTTCGGTTAAAGGATTAAAGGATAATTCGGTTCGGTTTGTCGGCTTTCCGCAATATCGAACGGGATGTTAACGGCAGTAACTCTTACGAATTAGAAAAGGAAGGTATATACTCGTTAAAATACCATAAAACTTATCGTAAATATATTAATTAAGGCTGCAATTAGATTAAATAAGGTCCGTACTAATAATTCGAAAGCTTTGGCAAGTTGCATACAAAAAAAGTATGTGTTGCCAAGCCAACTTGTAAGGCGCGACACTTCAATTCAAATCGACAGTACGTAACTTAGATCACCTTAGCAGGAAAAATTTAAGTTTTTAGATTTCTTAAGGGGTGTTACGGCATAGCGTAAGGTCCCAGAGACAGGGCTCTAGTATGGGTTACCTGTATGGCGAAATACAAAGCTAAAGAACAAAAAAGAGAAAGGGAAGCCCAAATCTCTAAGTAAATACAGAAATACAGAAAAAGTGGGCTGTATGCTTCCGAGCCTTAGCTTCCAGTCAGCAGTTGTCAGATATAGGGGACATCAGTTATGTTGTATTAGATGGCTAGTTACGTGCGCTCTCGCAACGCGTATTAATCCTTAAAGTAATCTAGCCCCGGAACATATATGTTCCGATCAGAGGGATATCTCCATATATGGGGTGCTAGCACACCCCTGCTAACTAACACACCCCCTTAACGCCTTGATGCAGTTATGGCATTAATCGTTACACTTTATTACTTTTTAAAGCCACAGCTTTTTATTCCACCTTTTTTCCGGTAATTAAATCCTTTTAATTAATTAATTCTTTTTTTAAAATAAGTTTTAAAATCTTTTTCCGTTGGTTTAAAGTTTTTATAATATTTATTAATTTTAATTATTTTTTAAAATATTTAAAGGTTTTTCGTAATAAGGTTTTAATTAATTTATCCGTTAATATATCGTTTATAAGCGTATAATTTATTTTAATTAAATCATTTTTTATTACGTTTTGTAACTAGTAATTATATATATTTACGTACCGTAATTTTGTTTATAAAAATGCGATATCGGTATTAATAAGCCGTATAATTTATTAATTATCGTACCATATATTTAATAATTCCGTATTTAAGGTAATTCTTAATTTTTTAATTAATTAAAAGTTAAATAAAGCTTTTTTATAATTTACATAAAGGATAATAATGTAACGAACCTGTCATACATCCACCTGGAGGTATGAGCAGTATCCGAAATTGGGGGTTCTTGATTTGCAGATAATAATAGCACAATAAATGGGGTGTTCGTTAAAAAGGTTTACGGACTTTTCTCTTAACCAGAAAACGGTGCAGTTGCTTTTGGTTAAAAGCTTAGATTGATAGCTAAAGAGCGAAACTAAATAGGTATTACTTATATAGGAAACCGTTCGTTATATATCTAATTTTAATAAATAAATATATCGTAAATTTGTTTAATTTATGTAATTTACGTAATTTAGTTTAAATTATTTAAATTATTTAAATTTATTAAATTACTTAAACTTTAACGCGGAAAAGTTAAATTTTTCTTTGCGCGAGGTTTATCCGATCGGAGTTTCCTTTAAAAACCTTCGAAAATAGGTTTCCTTAAGACAGGAATTTTTATTCCTGTATTATAATATTATTTTCCCTTTTTAAGGATTTTTGTTTTAAAAATAAAAACCGTAAATATTTTTTTTATTTTTGTTAGAAAGGTAATTTTTTAATTAACTTTATTATAATAGGTCGAATTAAAAAAGGAAAAAAAAAGCCGCGTTTAAATTAATACGAATTTTATATTAATTAGGTAAAGTTTATTAAAAAATTTGTTTTTAAAATTATTTTTTGTTCGAATTATATTTATTTTAAGGAAATTAAGTATTTTTTCGTAATAAATATTTTAAGTTATAATTATTATATTCGTTAGTAACGTTTTACGTATAACGTATTAAAAATAATTTTTTTGTCGAAAATTAAAGAAAAATACGACCGTTTATAAAAGAAATAACGCGAAATGGAAGATATTTTAATAACGTATTAAAAGTTTGTAAGGGTATAATAAAAATCGGTTAAGTAAAAAATAAGGGAATTTATTAATCGATTAAAACGTTTTCGTTTTTAATAAGAAATTTTGAAAAAAAAGGCCGTCGTTATTTTAAAGGAAGGATTTAAACGGAATTAATAAGAAAATTAGGAAAGGGTAAAAGAAAAATAGCGTCGTATAAAAGCGGAATAAGCGTAATTTATTTTTAAGATAGATGCCGTAATAAAAGCGTTTATTTCCTTCGGTTGGAATACCGAAGGTTTAAATTTGGGTAGGGGATCGTTATCGCTTACGACCTTAGCCGTATTGGAAATGGTTGGTTAGGATTTTGCCGATAAAAATCCTTAACTAGGTTTATTATATTCGTTAAGTACCTAAATAGTTTCCATATATTATCCTCATGTAGGTAATTTATTTATTTAACCAAATATTAAATTTTGTTTTTAATTATTTTAAAATTTAATATTTTTTCGATCTCGTATTCGTTATTATTTTTTTCGATTTCGAAATTTTTTTTAAACGGAACGTTTTTTAAAGTTAGTTTTAATAAGGAAATCTGGAATATAAAGTATATTTTTATGGTTTTAAGTAATAATAATTTATAATTAATTTTTAAAATAACTTTTTCGATTTTAAATAAATTAAATTTTTTAAAATTAAATTTATCGTTAAATTTTTTTGTTTTTATTTAAAAAAGATTTATCGTTATATTTTATTTTTAACGTTATAAATAAATTTTATTTTTTTATTAAAATTAATACCTTAAATTGTTTTTTATTATAAAAATTATAATTTAATTTAAAATCGGGTTTATACCGTTTTAATGTTTTTTATTATTATTTTTATTTATAAAATTACGGTAATAATAATTAATATTTTACGTATTAATTATTTAAGTTATTAAATTAGTACGTTATATTTATATATAATTATATAAAATAATATATTTATATTTTCGTTAACGGATATATTATAAATTATTTATATAAATAATAAAAATTTAATTTAATTATTTTATTAATAATTAACGTAATTTTGAAAATATTATTTTAAAATTTAATTTAATCGTTTTATTTAATCATTTATTTAAAGATAATAAATTATCAAAAATTTAAGTTTAATATTAATTTATTTAAAAAAATTAATACCGAATTAAAATATAAAAAGTTTATTTCGATTAAAAATAAATTTTTTTAATATTCCGTATTTATCGAAATAATATTAAATAAAAATATAAATTAATTATTTTATCGTTATAATTTCCTTAAAAGGTAAAAAATATTTATATTTAATAAATTTATTAATAATTATTTATACCGTATTATATTCGATTTTAATAACGGAATTTTTTAATATAAAGAAATTAATAATAAAATTTTAAATTATAATATTTTATATTTTATTAAATATATCGGTAAGTTATAAAAAATTATACGGTTTATAACGAATTATATTAACTTTATTATAAATATTATAATTTTTAATTATTTATTTAATTATTTGGTAAAATTTTAAATTTTTTTTTTTAAAAATCGTTTAATAATTTTAAATCTTTTTTAATATTTATATAAAAAATTTTCGTAAAACTTTTTAATAAATTCCTTTTATTATTAACGGAAAATATAAATTTTCTTACAAAATAATAATTAATCCTAATTTTTTTTAAATTATTTAATTTCTTTTTATTTTTTTTAAAATTATAAAAATTTTTAAATTAAATTAAATTTTTTAAAATTAATTATTTTAAAATTATATATCATTATATTATTTTACCGTTTTTACGATATAATATTTATATATATTATTTGGGAATTTTCGAATCGTAATTTTTTTTAATTTAAAATATCCGTTTAAATATTTTTTTTAGTTTTAATATAATAAGTTTTAAAATTAAATTTAAATAACAAATTATTTAATTTTTATAATATTTATTTAATATTTAAATCGTTATAAATCGGATAAAATTTTTATAATTTAAATAAATATTAAATAATTTTTTAATTTTATTAAAAAATAAGTTTTATTTTTTAAGTATTAAAATAATTGTTAATAATTTTTTATCGTAAATAGGGTATTTAAACTTTTCGTCTTTAAGAGTTTTAAAAAAATACGTTATTAAATATTATTTTCCGTTACTTTTTAATTATTTTAAATCGTTTTTTATTATTATAGTTTAATAATTTAATTACCGGAACGTTAATGATTTTATTTTTAATTTTTTAAAATCATTTTTTAAATTTTTTTAAAAATTCGAATTCTTTTTAATATATTTTTTAATAATAAATTTGGTTAAAGGATTAGTAAGTTTGCTGTAATCTTGGATTAAAAGTTATATATAACCGGTAAATCTTAGAAATTAACGGATATTAATAATAATAATTTTATTAAAAATTAATGAATTTTTAATAATTTTTAATTTAAAATTTAAAGTTTAAATTTATTTCGGAATAATAATAAAAATTAAAAAAAATTTAACTTTTAAATATATTAAACGTTTTTTTAACGTTTATTAATAAATTAACTTTTTTAAAAGTTTTTAATATTTAAATGATATATTTTTTATATATTTCTTAAAATTTTTAAATAAATAAAAATATCGTTTAAATAAACGAAAATAAATTTATTTAAAATTCTTTTTAAAATAATAATAAATATATGCTTAAATTTAGCTGGTATAATAATTAATCCTTATAATATAACTTTATATTCGTAATATTTATAAATAATTTTAAAAATAATTTTTTATTTTTCGTTTTTAATTATTCGAATTAAATAATAACCGTTAAATAAATTTAAAATTATAAATTATTTAATTTTATTAATATTCTTTTATGGTATTTATTAACGTTAAAAAATATTTATTTTTAATAATAATATCGTTAAATTATTTATAATCGTAAATTTATCGCTATATTAAGTTTTTATTTTTATTAAATTTAATTTTATTATTTTTTATTTTTAGTATTATTATAATTAAATATTTTATAAATAATTTAAATTTTTATATATAACTTTTTTTAAAATTTTATTAAAATTTTTTTTAAAGTTTATATAATAAATTTAATAAAACTTTAAATAATATCTTTTTTTAATGGAAATTTTATAATCTTATTAATTATAATTAAATAATTTTTTAAACCGTCGATATTTAAAGGATATTATTATTATCGGGTTAAAAATTTTAACTTTTTAAATTATATAATAAATTTTATAGAAATTTTTTTTAAATTAATTCTTAAATTATTAGAACGAAATTATAATATTCCCAAAATAATATCGTATTTTAAAATATCGGTGATATCGAAAATAATTCGTTTTAAATATTTTTATATTTAAATTATAAATTTTTCTATTTTTCGGAAAACTTAACCGTTATCGTAAATAAATAAGTTTTTATTAATTATACGTAATTTATATAATTATTATTTATATTTTTTAAAAATTTAATATTTTTCGGTTACCTTAAAAAAATGAAAATTTCTTTATTCCAGAATTAATTATAATGTTAAATATTTTATTACCATAATAAATTAAAATTTTAATTTAATTTTACGTTTTTTTGTTTTTTTACCTCGTATAAAGTTTTATATATAAAGGTTTTTCGGTACCTTATTTTTAAAGGTCTTTACCGTTTTTTAATTAATATATTTTAAAAATTAAAAAATATTTTTATTTACGTATTTTCTTAACCGTATACTTAATATAATAATTATGTATATATTTAAACCATTTTTTATTACCGAATTAATACTTAAAGATAATTTTTTTTAACTTTTTCTTAAATTTTATATTTTACGAATTATTAAGTTAATAAGGTAAACTTTCGAAAAGGGCATTTTTATAATTAAAAAACCGTATTTATTATAAGGTATTAGCGTATAATATAAATATCCTTACGTTATAACCTTTTAACTTTATTTTAATTCCGGATATAAATAATAAAATTTAAAGTAATCTAGCCATTAAGGAATTTTTATATATTTATATTTATCGTTTAATTTTATAAATACTTTTTTATTATAATTTAGCCAAAAGTTATTATTTTTTTTAGTTCGTTAATAAATAAGGAAATTATAATTATAATAAACAATAAAATATAAAAGTTCGTAAATATTTATTAATTTAAGGTATATTATATATTCGGAAAAAATATAATACTTAAGAGATAATTATTTATGGTTATTAAAATCTTTTCGTAATTAACCGTCCTGGTCGTATATTTTACATTTTTATATATCGAAATAATAAATATATCCTAACGTAATAATTACCCTAAAGCTTATTTATTTTAAATAATATTTATAAACTCTGGCCGTAATATTTTTATAAATAGCATAATTTTTATAATCTGGATCGTTATTTTTAACCCTATTAATTATAATAATAATAAATTCCTAATCGGTAAAAATAAAGCTTACTTCCTTTTTATCCTTTTTTTCGTTATTTATATTTCGTTCGGCTGTACGGATCTTTTTTTAGGCTGGAAAATTTTATTTCTTTAAAAATTCTTTTAAAAATTTCCCTTTTTCCCTAGAAAATAATGTTCGCTTTTAAAATATATTTTTTTATAATTAAAATGTTTAACTTTAAATTTATCTTTTTTAAATTTTATTAAAATAATATTAACTTCCTTTTAAAATTTTATTTTTATTTTTTTTTGTTATTAAAATGTTTATCGTTATTTCGTCTGCCGGTTTTTTTCTTTTTAAGGTACCGATTAAAAATACATCGGTTAGAAATAATAACTTTATTTATATAATTGTCGAAAAAACTTATCTTAAGTACCCTAAATATTTCATCCTTAATTTAAAGTTTTAAGTTATCGTAATAAAAGAAAAATAATATATCCTGGGGTAACTTAAAAATAATTATTAATCGGTTAAATTCGGTCGTATATTTAACCGTTAAAATAATTTATTAAAGTTTATATATTTATTTAATTATATATTATTACTTATTTATATCTTTATATAAAGCCCGTATTCGTGTTTCGAAATTTCCGTAATCGTTAAAAATATAATTAATAATATCCAAATAATTATTAAGAAAGTTTATTAAGTAATTATTAAAAATAGGTTTAAATTAATCGAACATTTTTTTAATAAATAATTAAAAAATGGCTATAACGTTTTAATAATTCTTAATTAAAAAACTTTTATATTATTTAAAATAAAGTCGGGCTTTAATTAAAAATCCTTTTATATCCGTAAATTTATTATAAGGTTTGGAAGTAATTAATTTATAACCTTTAATATCGGGCATTTTATAATAAGCAGAAGGGAATATTATTCCTTTTCGTTTTTAACTAAATAAGAAAAAGGTAAAAATTCGTAAATAAAAAACAAATATTTTAAAAAAAGGTACTGGAGTTTTCGGATAAAACGTAAAAATTTTCTTTTTTAATTATTATTTAAATCTGGCATTTTTTTTCTTAAGGATTATAACCTTTTTTGTTACGAAGTTTAATCGTTCGTTAGTTATAAGCTTCTTTTTTTTCCTTTTTCGACCTTTACGTTGAGTTTTTTTTTAACCTTTTTTTTTTCCTTTTAATCGGACTTTTTAGGTTAAATTTCGATAATTTCTTTCGTTTCTTTAAAGGTAAAAATAAGTTACTGTTAGGAAAAAAAAGATTTCTTTTGGCCCTTTAATCTAGTACTTACGAGTATTATATTATCGATTAATTAAAAAACCTTTTTAATAAAAGGTAAATTATATAATCCAGTTATTAAATTTTTATTAATTAATAACGGAAATCGAATATATTATTTATTTATTAAACGTTATTTTATAATATCGTTTTTATTAAATTTACAAAAGTTTTACTTAATTAGGTCTTAAATTATTTATTAACTATTAATTAAAAAGTTATTAAAATATAACGAACCTATTATATATCCACCTAAAAATATAAATAATATCCGAAATTAGGAATTTTTAATTTATAAGTAACAATAACATAATAAATAAGGTATTCGTTAAAAAAGTTTACGAATTTTTCCCTTAATCAAAAAACGGTATAATTACCTTTAGTTAAAAGCTTATATTAATATTTAAAAAACGAAATTAAATAAGTATTATTTATATAAAAAACCGTTCGTTATATATCTAATTTTAATAAATAAATATATTATGGATCTGTTTAATTTATATAATTTACGTAATCTAATCCAGATCACTTAAATTACTTAAATCCATTAAATTACTTAAACCTTAGCGCGGGAAAGCTAAGCTTCTCCTCGTCCGAGGTTTACCCGGTCGGAGCCTCCCTTAAAGACCTCCGAGAACAGGTATCCCCAAGACAGGAACCCCTGTTCCTGCACTATAACACATAATTCCGTTTTTATTATAAAAATAATTATTATAACTTATTTATTCGTTCGTTATTTTGTTATTCCTTTAAATAATTTTATAACGTAAATTTGGAAATTTTTTCGATCGATTATATTATTTACGAAAAAAAATATCGCTTTAGGTATTTAACGAATCCGTACCTCCGAATTATAGCGTTAACGATTTAATACCGATTAGGTATAATACAATTTAATTAATAGCTTTATAATATACGTCGTTAAGATTTAAGTTAAATCAGATAAGTCGGGATATAATAAAGGATATATCGGATCGCGTATTAATTATTACGTAAAAAATAGAACCGATTTTTTTTGGTATCTGTTAACGGAACCTAGATAAATTAAATTAAGATTCGGTAACAATTCGATATCCGTTATAAATATATTTAGGAAATTATTTAAACTTTTTTTAAGAATTAAGTTAATTAATTAATTTATAAAGTCGGATTAAAACAATTTACTTTTTTTTCGGCCTTATTTTTAATTATTTTAATACCGAAAAATTATTATAAGTTTTTATTTTTTATAAGGGTATATCGTTCCTTTATTTATTAAATTAACTAATCGACGAGGCCTTAATTTTTTTTACAATATACCGTAATAATATCGTCCATAAAAAAAAAGATAAGTATTCTTTAACGAATAAAATAATAAAGTTCGTAAGAAACGGGGTTAAGTTTTAATTCCTTAAGCGTTTTAATAAAATCCTTTTATTATAATAAAAGTAATTCTTTTAATTTATATAAAGCTTTCTTAATTAAGAAAATTTTACCGTATTATGGGTATCTTAAGGGCGTTTTTATATATATTTCGTAAGATAAGTTAACGTTTACGAAAGCGTTTATAACGTTATATTATTTAAGCTTTAAGTCGAACTTAACCGTAATAATAATTAAAATTTGAAATAACCGTCCAATTAAGGTAAATGCGTATATATTATTATAAGCGTTTTTAAGTTATTAATTGCTTCGTACGACGAAACGGGCTTTATATTTTTGGAACTAATTATATTTATTAAATTTGTAAATATATACTTATATATATCTTAGAACTTATTTTTTTTAGCAAAAAATTAATTAATAGCTTTTTAGGATTATATTTCCTTATAGCTTTATAAATAAATTTTTTCGGCTTTCCGAAATATTTTTTTAAAAGGTATATATTTAGCTTTTTATAGTTTCGTAACGGTAGTAATAAATTACGTTTATATATCCGGTTTTACGACCTAAATACTTTTTTATATGCTAAAGTATTATAACCTTTCCGATTAAAATAACGCGTATTTCGGGTAATTAATTTCCTTAAATTTTTGTAACTTACCGGCCGGTTATCGTACGTATTTATAAAAGGGGTTAAACGTTTTATATTAAATACGGCTTTTTATACTTTATATTCGTTTCGGATAATATCTTTTTGGTACGGGGTATACGGAAGGTTTACGTTTTTTATCCGTAAGATACTTTCGTTTTTTATTATTATTTTAGGTTAAGTAATATAAAGGGAGATTAAGGTTACTTTTACGGTTTCCGTCGGCGTAATAATCGTAATAGTTATAAAGGTAGACGTTAGCGGCGGTAATAATTTAGGGGACGGTAATAATTCGAATATAACGGTCGTATAAGGGTAATTAATCTTTTACGAATAGGTTTATTTTTTTCCATTCCGTACGTTTTTTACGTTAGTACCTTTCTGGAACCATTTTTTTTATTTAGCCGGTAACCGAATTATTCTGTTTAAGTTTTTATATATATGTATTAAATAGTTGTTAGCCTAATTAGGTATTTTTACCTATCGGAATAATTTTTATAATTTTTTTTCTGCAACGTATAAAAAGTTATTTTTTAAATTTTTGATATTATTTGAAAAGGTAACCTTTTCGTTAAATTATACGTTTCGAATGGCGATAATTTTATTAATTAATAAGTTCTAAATTTCGTAAATATTCGTAAATCGGTAATTAACGAAGTAATTAATTTATACTTTAGGATTTAATTTTTAAAGTTTTTTTTATGGTAACAATTATTATAACGTAAGTTATATAACCGTATATTTATAGGTAGGCCTGTTAAAGTTTCCGATTAAGTATTATAATACCGTTTTTATACGCTAGATAAATGTAATAAATTTTGTATAGGTTTTGCTAAAAGAAAGCGTATTTAAGGGTCCGGTTATATAAATAAATTATAACTTTAAAGATGTATACGATTAAAAACGAAGGTAATTTAATGTTACTTTATATTATAATCGTTTTCTTTTTAATTATACCCCTTAAGCGTTTTATACCCCCGTTTTAGGCTTAGGTATACGGTATTAAAGGTTTAAGTTTAATATTAAAAGAAAGCGATTAAAATATATTCCGATATTAATAATTTTTTAAGATTTCGTTATTATATTCGAATATTTATGGAAATATTTTATTTTAATTTTTTAGGATTTTTAAAAAACATTAAAACGTTATGATTAGTATATTTTATTTTCGATTTTTAAAGTAAATATCCTAAATGAAACCTAAATATCTGTCGGTTGCAAATATAACGTATTTATACCTTTTAAGATTTATTTCGAAATTTATAAAGTTAATGATAATTCGTTATTTTAATCCGGATAGTTTTTTTTCGGTTTGCGGCATATTTACGTTTTAACTTTTATTTTGTTATATATTTAGTGTTCGATTGTTATAAGATTTTTTAGGCGGATTTTTTTCGTATGGAACTGTAACTGGACGATTATTTTAAGGCCTGAATAACTTAATTATAAATATTATATAGTACCGTTACTTATACGTGACGGTTTTTTTGTTCAAAAGTTAATATTTCGTTTATAGGTAATTAGGGTTATATAAGGTATTATTACGTTAATATTTTCGATAACGAATTAATTAAATTTATTTCGAATAAAGTTATTATTTTTCCGGTTATTTTATTAATATCCCTCTTTTCGGAATTACCGAAAAAATATTAAATTATACGCGAAACTTTTATAATAAGTTACGTTATATAAATATAACGCTTTTAGGCCCGTAAGGTTTTGGAATAAGATATTTATTTTGCCGTATTTATTAATCGGGATAAAGTTTTTTTCTGCGTATATTCCGTTATCTTAAATCGTTATTTTATAATTTAAAAACTTATTAATAAGGTTAAAAATATATATCGTAAATTTTAAATCCAAAATAGATAAATTCCTTAAAAGATAAAACGTAACGTTATCGTACCGTATTAATTAAAAATTAAAAAATACGTTAGGATTCGTTTTATTTCCTTTAAGAATTAATTTATTTCTTAAATAATTATTTTTTTTATGGTTTTTAATAAACGGTTAATTTTTTCCTTTAAGGACTAATCGGCGGAAATTCGGCCTTCGACGTATGTTACCATTTTATGGTTAAAACGGAAATTTATTAGGGCTTTTTTAAGGAATATATAATAATACTGAGGTAATATATAATAAATATTTAAATACGTTTTGTAACTGGTATCTTACGTATTTAACTTTTAACGTTTTTATTTATTACTGTTTCGGTTTAAATGGGAACCTTTATAGTTATTTCGTTTCGATTTACGACCGGAGGTTTTTTTTACGGTTAAGGGTTAATATTTTTGGTTTTTTTTAATTAAAATCGTCCTAATTAAAGGAATTTGCGGATATTCCGTAAAACGTTAAAAGTGTTATTTTAATATTTTTCGACGTAAATTATAAATAATTTATATTTTAATAATTTAAAAGGTTAACAGTTATTTTTTGTTAATTAATTATATTATTGTTTATTTATTATTTATTTATTATTTGGAATATTATTATTTAAATCCCGATAATAAAAGCTAATGTTATATATAAGTCGTTAACTTATACGATTATGGTTTTCGTTTTTGGTACGTTATGTTACTATTCTTAAGCCATAATTTTTTGTTACTTTACGATTTATTCGTTTAATTTTTTTATTAATTTTGAAATTTATTTTAATTGTTTATGGTATTTCCGTTAGATATTAATTAATGCCTGTTATCGTATATTTTGCCGGATTTAGCCAGGTTAGCGTATTATTTTCGTAAGTTTTTTTTGGAGAAAAAATTTGTTTTTTAATCGTTAAAAATATAAATTTTAAAATTTATTTCGTAAGGTTATTAATATTTTTGCAAAAGTTATCGTATTTCTGGTTTTCGTAAGTATATATAAAAAAGTTTTAAATATAAGTTTGTTTATTTTCCGTCGTTATTTTAAACCTATTTATTAGGTAATCGTTTTAATCGGTTTTTTTGATATATATGGTTTTAGTAAATAAATTAATTACTTACGTTATTTACGTCGTTTAATAAGGTTATTTTTTTAGATAAGTAATTATATCGGATTTCGTAAATTTAATAGGCTATAAAATATCCTAATTAGGGTTAATATAATTTTATATATTAAACGTTTACGCTTTAAATCGGAATTCGTTTTTAAAACGATCTTAGTCCTTAAGTTCCTTATAAATAATTAAGGACGTCGACGGTACGGTTATTATTATGGATAATAGGGAATATAAATAATTATTAATTATATATAGCTTATATCGTTTTAATAACAGTTAATTAATTAATATTAATACGAATTAAGCGAATAAAATTTTTAATTATTAAATATAAGAGATATTAGTTATGTTATATTAAATGGTTAGTTACGTACGTTTTCGTAACGCGTACTAATCCTTAAAGTAATCTAGCCCCGGAACATATATGTTCCGATCAGAGGGATATCTCCACATATGGGGTGCTAGCACATCCCTGCTAGCTGACAGCAGTGTGTAACGAACCTGTCATATATCCACCTAGAGGTATAAGCAGTATCCGAAATGGGGGTTCTTGATTTGTAGGTAATAATAGCATAATGAAGGGGGTGTTCGTTAAAGAGGTTTGCGGATTTTTCCCTTAATTAAAGAACGGTACAGTTATTTTTGGTTAAAAGCTTAGATTAATAGTTAAAAAGCGAAATTAAATAGGTATTATTTATATAAGAAACCGTTCGTTATATATCCATTTAAGTATGTCGTAGATTTGTAGAATTTGTTAGATTTGGTCCCAGATTTATTAGATTTTTTAGATTACTAATTTTTGGCGCGGAAAAAATTAAACTTTCTTTACCCGAAGATTAGCTGCGAGGAGCTTATACCAGGTTCCGGAGGCCGGTTCTTTTAAGATAGGAACCTTTATTTTTATATTATAATATTATTTCCCTTTTTTAAGAATTTTTATTTTAAAAATACAAACCGTAGGTAACTTTTTTATTTTATTAAAGGGGTGTTTTTATAATTTTTTAATTAATTTTATTATAACAGGTTAAAAAAAAAGCGAAAAAGAAAATTACGTAAAAATTAACGCGATATTCGTAATATTTGTATTAAGTTAATTAAAACTTTTAGATTTAAAGTTTTTTTTTGTTTTAATTATATTCGGTTCGGTAAAATTAAATGCTTTTTTTTAAAAAAATATTTAAGTTATGATTGTTATATTTATTATTAACGTTTTTTTATAATACGGAAGTTATAAATTTATTAAAAAAAATAAACGAAATATAAAATCGATTATAATAAAAATAGCGGAAAGTTAAAGATAATTTTTTAAAGTATTAAGAAATTATAAAAAGGAAATTAGATAAATTACGGCGTCGGTAGGAAGAAAAATAAAAAGAATTTATTAGAAGATTAAAGCGTTTGCGTTTTTAATAAAACCTTTTTAAAAAAAGGGTTTTAAAAATATTAAAAAAAGGTTTTAAAATTGGATTAATCAAAAAAACGAGAAAGATTGGAAAAAAAGTAACGTTACGTCGAAATAAAATAAACGCGATTTGTTTTTGAGATAAACGTTACAGTAAAAACGTTTATTTTTTTCGGCTAAAACGTCGAAGGGTTTGGATTTAGGCCGGGGACCGTTATTGCCTGCGACTTTGGCTGGGTTAAAAACGGTCGGTTAAGATTTTGCCGGAAAAAATCTTTAATTAGGTTTATCTTATTTGTTAGATACTTAAGTAATTTTTATATATTATTTTTAAGTAGGTAATTTATTTATTTAATTAGGTATTAAAATTTAAAATTTTTTCGATTTCGAATTTTTTTTAAACAGGACGTTTTTTAAGGCTGGTTCTAATAAGGAAATATAAAATATAAGGTATATTTTTATAATTTTAAATAATAATAATTTATAATTAATTTTTAAAATAATCTTTTTAATTTTAAACGGATTAAGTTTTTTAAAATTAAATTTAGCGTTAAATTTTTTTGTTTTAATTTAAGAAAATTTTAACGTTACGTTTTATTTTTAACGTAATAAGTAAATTTTATTTTTTTTCGTTAAAATTAATTCTTCAATTTTTTTTTATAATATTAAATTATTTTTTATTATAAAAATTATAATTCGGTTTAAAATTAAATTTATATTATTTTAATTTTTATTATTATTATTTTTATTTATAAAATTATAATAATAATAATTAATATTTTACGTATTAATTATTTTGATTATTAAATTATTATATTATATTTATATTTTCGTTAATAAATATATTATAAAGTATTTATATAAATAATAAAAATTTAATTTAATTATTTTATTAATAATTAATATAATATTAAAAGTATTATTTTAAGGTTTAATTTAATCGTTTTATTTAATTAATTATTTAAAAATAATAAATTATTAAAAATTTAAATTTAATATTAATTTATTTAAAAAAATTAATACCGAATTTAAATATAAAAAGTTTATTTCGATTAAAAATATTTTTTTTAGTATTTTATATTTATTAAAATAATATCAAACGAAAGTATAAATTAATTATTTTATTATTACGGTTTTTTTAAAAAATAAAAAATATTTATATTTAATAGATTTATTAATAATTCTTTATACCGTATTATATTCGATTCCGGTAACGGGATTTTTTGATATAAAAAAATTAATAATAAAATTTTAAATTATAATATTTTAAATTTTTTTTAAATATATTTATAAATTATAATAAATTATATAATTTATAACGGATTATTTTAATTTTATTTTAAACGTTATAATTTTTAATTATTTATTTAATTATCCGGTAAAACTTTAAGAAGATATATATTATTTAAAATTATTTAATAATTTTAAATATTTTTTAGTATTTATATAAAAAGTTTTCGTAAAATTTTTTAATAAATTCTTTTTATTAATAATAAGGGATATAAATTTTTTTACGAAATAATAATTAATTTGTATTATTTCCTTTTAATTATTTAATTTTCTTTATTTTTTTAAGTTATTAAATTTTTTAAATTAAATTAACTTTTTTAAAATAAATTATTTTAAGGTTATATATAATTATATTATTTTACCGTTTCTACGATATAATATTTATATATATCGTTTAAAAACTTTTAAATTATAATTTCCTTTTCGGTTTAAAATATTTATTTAAAAATCTTTTTATTTTTAATATAATAAGTTTTAAAATTAAAATTAAATAAAAAAATTATTTAATTTTTATAATATTTATTTAATTTTTAAATCGTTATAAATTAAATAAAATTTTTATAATTTAAATAAATATCGAATAATTTTTTAATTTTATTAAGAAATAAATTTTATTTTTTAAATATTAAAATAATCGTTAATAATTTTTTATTATAAATAAAGTACCTAAATTCCTTATTTTTAAAAGCTTTAAAAAATATATATTATTAAATATTATTTTTTAATATTTTTTAATTATTCGAAAATTATTTTAAGGCTATAATTTAAAGCGTTTATTTTAAGTAATTTTTTTGATTATGGTTTGGTAATTTAATTACCGGAACGTTAATAATTTTATTTTTATTTTTTTGGAATTTCTTTTTTAAAAAATTCGAATTGTTTTTTACGTATTTTTTAATAATAAGTTTAATTAAAGAATTAATAAATTTACCGTAATTTTAAACCAAAAATGATATATAGCCGGTAAACTTTAAAAATTAACAGATATTAATAATAATAATTTTATTAAAAATTAACTAATTTTTAATAATTTTTAATTTAAAATTTTAGATTTAAATTTATCCGGAAGTAATAATAAAATTTAAAAAATTTAGCTTTCAATATATTAAAATTTTTTTTTTACGTTTATTAATAAATTAATTTTTTTAAATACTTTTAAAATTTAAACCATATATTTTTTATATTTTTTTTAAAATTTTTAAATAAATAAACAAAAATAAATTTATTTAAAATTTCCGTAAAATAATAATAAATATATATTAAAAATTAATTAAATATTAATTAAATCTTAAAATATAATTTTATATTTATAATATTTATAAATAATTTTAAAAATAATTTTTTATTTTTTGCCTTTAATTATTCGAATTAAATAATAACCGTTTAATAAATTTCAGGTTATAAATTATTTAATTTTATTAATATTTTTTTATAATATTTATTAACGTTAAAAAATATTTATTTTTAATAATAATATTATTAAATTATTTATAATCGTAAATTTGTCGCTATATTAAATTTTTATTTTTATCGATTTTAATTTTGTTATTTTTTATTTTTAATCTTATTATTATTAAATACCTGATAAATAATTCGGATTTTTAAATATAACTTTTTTTAAAGTTTTATTAAATTTTTTTAAAAGGTTTTAATCTTTTTAAAATTTATATAATAAATTTAATAAAATTTTAAATAATATCCTTTTTTAATAAAAATTTTATAATTTATTAATTATAATTAAATAATTTTTTTCGGATTCGTTTTTTAAATCACGTTTTAAACGTTAATATTTAAAAGGTATTTTTAATATTAAATTAAAAATTTTAACTTTTTTAATTATATAATAAATTTTATAAATTCTTTTTAAAATTATTTCATAAAAATATTTACTTTTTTTAATTAATCCGTAAATTACTGGAACAAAATTACGGTATTTTTAAAATAATATCGTATTTTAAAATGTTAGTAATATTAAAAATAATCCGTTTTAAATACTTTTATATTTAAATCGTAAATTTTTTAATTTTCCGAAAAATTCGTCCGTTATTATAAATAAATAAGTTTTTATTAATTATACGTAATTTATATAATTATTACTTATATTTTTAAAGGATTTGGTATTTTTTAATTACTTTAAAATTTTTTTTTTCCGTTTTAGAATTAATTATAACGTTAAATATTTTATTTCCGTAATAAATTAAAATTTTAATTTAATCCCGTATTTTTTTTTTTACTTTACATAAAGTTTTATATATAAAGGTTTTTCGGTATCTTATTTTCGAAAATATCCGTAACTTTTTAATTAAAACGTTTTAAAAATTAAAAGGTATTTTTATTCGCGTACTTTTTTAATTATATGCTTGATATAATAATTATTTATATACTTAAACTATTTTTTGTTACCGAACTGGTACTTAAAAATAATTATCTTTTTTTAACTTTTCCTTAAATTTAATATTTTACGAATTATTAAGTTAAAAAAGTATATCTCCGAAAGCGGCATTCCTATAACTAAGAAATCGTATTTGTCGTAAAATATTAATACGTAATATAAATATTTTTACGTTATAACCTTTTAACTTTATTTTAATTTAAAATATAAGTAATAAAATCTAGGGTAATCTGGCTATTAAAAAATTTTTATATATTTACATTTATCGTCTAGTTCCGTAAACGTCTTTTTATTATATATTAGCTAAAAATTATTATTTTTTTTGGTTCGTTAATAAATAAGGTAGCTATAATTATAATAAGCAATAAAATACCAAAACCCATAATCGTTTATTAATTTAGGATATATTATGCATTTAGGAAAAATATAATATTCGGAAGATAATTATTTATAATTATCGAAATCTTTTCGTAATTAACCATCCTAATCGTATATTTTATATTCCTATATATCAGGGTAACAGGTATATTTTAACGTAATAGTTACCTTAAAAGTGATTCGTTCTGGATAATATTTGTAAACTTTGGCCGTAATATTTTTATAAATAGCATAATTTTTATAATTTGGGTCGTTATTTTTAACCTTATTGGTCGTTATAATAATAAACTTTTAATTAGCGGAAATAAGGCTTACTTTTTTTTAATTCTTTTCCTTACTGTCTATATTTCGTTCGGCCGTACGGACCTTTTTTTGGGCTAAAAAATCCTATTTCCCTAGGAACTTTTTTGGAAATTTCTTTTTTTCGATAAAAAGTAATATTTGTTCTTAAAATGGCCCTTTTTGCTATAATTAAAGCATTTAATTTTGGACTTATCTTTTTTGGATTCCGTTAAAGCGGTACCAGTTTTTTTTTTAGGATTTATCCTTTATTTCTTTATTATTATTAAAGCGTTTATTATTATTTCGTTTGCCGGTACCTTTCTTTTTAAGGTATTAATTAAAAATGCGTCGGTCGGAAATAATAACTTTATCCGTATAATTTTCGAAAAGGTTTGTTTTAGGTACCTTAAATATTTTATTTTTAACCTAAAATTTTAAGCCGTTATAATAAGGGAAAAATAACGTATCCTGAAGTAATTTAAAAATAATTATTAATCGATTAAATTTAATCGTATATTTAACCGTTAAAGTGGTTTATTAAAGTTTGTACATTTATTTAACCGCATATTATTACTTATCTATATTTTCGTATAAAATATATATTTATTTTTCAACATTATCGTAATTGTTAAAAATATAGTTAATAATATTTAACCAGTCGTCGGAGGAATTTATTAGGTAATCCTTAAAGATGGGCTCGAATTAATCGAGCATTTTTCCAGCAAGTAACTAAAAAATAACCATTACTTTTTGGTAATCTTCCGTAAAAAAACTTTTATACCATTTAAGGTAAAATCTGGCCTTAACTAAAAATCTTTTTATATTAATAAACCTATTATAAGGTTTAAAAATAATTAGTTTATAACCTTTAATATTAGGTATTCCATAATAAACAAAAAAGGGTATAGTTTTTTTTTTAGTTTCGACTAAATAAAAAAGGAATAAAGGTTCTTGGACGAAAAATAGCTTTAAAAAAAGGTATAAAAATTTTCTTTTTAAGTTTTATAACCTTTTCGGCCATAAAATCCAATCGTTTATTAGTCGTAAACTTTTTTTTTCCTTTTTTAATTTTTATATCTTATTCCTTTTTTTCCTTTTAGTCGGATTTTTTAAGCTGGATTTTAATAATTTCTTTAAAGGTAAGAGTAAGTTATTATTAGGAAAAAAAAACCTTTTTAATCTTTTAGCTTTAATAGTCGTAAGTGCCATATTGTTGATTAATTAAAGAACTTTTTTAATAATGGATAAATTATATAATCCGGTTATTAATTTTTTATTAATTAATAATAGGGATCGAATATATTATTTATTTATTAAATGTCGTTTTATAATATTATTTTTACCGAATTTAAGAAAGTTTATATTTAATTAGGCCTTAAATTATTTGTTAGTTATTAATTAAAAAGTTATTAAAATATAACGAACTTATTATATATTTACTTAAAGGTATAAGTAATATCCAAAATAGAAGTTCTTGATTTGTAGGTAATAATAGCATAATAAAGGGGATGTTCGTTAAAAAAATTTGCGAACTTTTCTTTTAACTAAAAAATAATATAATTATTTTTAATTAAAAATTTAAATTAATAACTAAAAAGCAAAATTAAATAGATACTATCTACATAGGAAACCGTTCGTTATATATCCATTTAAGTATATCGTAGATTTGTGGGATTTGTTGGATCTGGTCCCAGATTTACCAGATCCTCCAGATCACCAATCCTTGGCGCGGGGAAAGCCAAGCTTTCCTCACCCGAAGATCAGCCGCAAGGAGCCCACACCAGGCTCCGGAGGCCGGTTTCTCCAAGACAGGAACCCCTGTTCCTGTACTATAACACAGTGGTCCGCTGCTAATTGCCACTGCCGTTATAAAGGGTAAAGATTTAATTATACCTAAAGTTTTAAACTTAAAAAATTTATAAAAATTTAATTAAGAATAAATTTAAAAATAAATATAATACGGGTTTTATTTTTATATAATTATATAATTATTTAATAATAATATTAAAATTTTAAATAAATAACATTTTATTTTTAAAATTTAATTTAAAAAAAATATAATTATTATTATAAATATAAACAATATATTAAATTTTAATAAATAAGGAATATATATGCGAATAAAACGAATAAAAATTTTAACTATTTTATATAAGGGATATTAATTATATTATTTTATTAGGCTAGTTACGTATGTTACCGTACTGTGACGGCTGACTGGCTTAACTAACTATTTACCCAAGTCGTACGGTTTATGTTGGCAGTAGTTGTCAGCTAGCAAAGGTACGTTAACATTTCATATACGGAAAGGCTCCCTCTGATCGGACCATATATGTTCCGTGGACAGATTACATTAAAGTGCAGTGCGCGTTCTAAAGCGCCTGCAACTAGTCATACAATGCAACATTACTGATGACCCCTATATCTGACAGTAGTGCTGTAAGAATCTAAGCAATAAATTAGGAGGTATAGTTACGTTTGGTAATAGCAAATATTAAAGGTAATCTGGATAACCAAGTTATATTATAAGCTGGTGCTATTTAAACTATAGGAAAATAATAAGCGTATATATGCTACTATTGGCTTAAGGTACTTAAGCGGCTTAAACCTTTGAGTTCGTTAAGACCTTTGAGCCTATCGCAGGCTTAAGGGGCTTAAAGCGCCAAGCCCTTTGAGACCTTTGAGCCAGTCACGTGACCTGGGACCCACGTCGGAGACATGTCCCACACTCTCCGACCGTCTGCCAACAGGCCAAGCCTTCAGGTCATAACACGTACGCATACAACTTTAAGTAGCTTAGCCACGGAACATATATACGCCGATCAGTAGGTGGCCTTTCCGTATAGGAGTGCGCTTCGTACCCCTGACTAGCTGACACTCTTCGTTTCCTGAGGTGTGATTCGGCGCCCGCAATTGAGAATGCCTCGCTCCCCCCTGCATTCGGTGGGATGCACTGCCCCGCTAGGTTGACATGTTCTATGTCATGCTCGCTATATTGAATACCTTGTAGTTGTTAGTCCACGAGGCCCTCTTACCCCTTGGTTCCTTTGATCCCCGACGTTTCGAACTATTACCTGGAGCAGTTACTGCGAAATGGACCCACTTTCTATCACTGCTTCAGCGATCACGCTGATAGGGGCTGCTAGTACGGTAAGGAACCCGGCCCATGCTAGTGCTCGATGACCCTAACAGTAGCTCTATTCCAGCTCGCTACACCCCTTTACGGATTCTTGAAGTCTCATAGGAATGTGGATTCGCGCATTACTGGCTTATGTGATGAACTAGCTAGGCTGGAATGCTTTCTTGGAGAAGTCGACCGAACATTAAAGGGATGTCAATCTCCAAATTTAGCGCTTGTGGACGACGACCTATGGCGTCAAAGCGAACTTGCTCTGATCGATTGCCAGGTTACGCTCACAGATTTGACCGCCTTGGTCGAGAAGATCAAGGCGAAAGCGGGAAAGAAAGGCTTCGGATGGAGAACTCGAGTTGTGCTGGACTTAAGCATCCATGGATCAGACTTAACCACCTTCCGCGACAAGATCTATAAATCCAACTGGGCACTACAGACTATGCTGCAGACGATCACTGTGTAAGCTTTTCAAAAATAGGAATCGTCCAGGAACTACTCTCGATTAGGCTCGAGAAAAGCTCCGGCTTCTGGCTCTACAAAGCGACCTCAAGAGCATTCAGGCAACGGTGGAGACTACACACCGCCAGCGGGCGCAGCATGAGGCCCTGAATCATTAGTTTGGTGAATATTGCTAACTTGGCCTTTTGTAGGTCCCTATCTCTCAGAAATAGCGCTTCTCAGGAGAAGGTCCTCCTTGAACTGGACAGGCTAAAGTCATCGATTGATGAGGCACTCCGTGCGGCAGTGTGCCCTGTCGGTGGATTCATCCATGTTCCAAACGATCGATCGGATGCGCGTGTTGCCAGAAATCTCAGAAATCTCGCAGAAGCGGCCAAACATTTTCACTCCGCAGCTAGCTCGACTGCCTCCACGATCCATGATGACAGTGTCGCCCCATGGCATGGCCGTAGCGGCTGTGCTCCCAGCTCCGTGGGCGACCTTCCACCGTTCCGACGTGAGCGGGTCGAGGAGTTCGTACGCGGTGTTTCGACTCACTCTCCCGGCGAACAGACCCCGTTATATTCAAGATCGTTTGGACGACGGTCACGACCCCATTATGATAGCCAGTGGTCCTCATCGCTTGTTCATGCACTTGAACGAGCTCGCGTCTCAGTGCCCGCTGCGACGAACACGAGACAGGAGGAGGAAGAGGAGGAGGAGGAGGAGGATGACGGCGACGAAGCAGAATACGAGCGCATGGTTCTAGGCAGTCTAGAAGAACTAGCCAAAGCCAACATTAAGATACAAGATTACCCCAAAGCAATCGAGTTTCTGAATGAAGCTATGAGAAGGGGGGTAGGGTCGAGTCCCGATAACCCGGATTTTCGGCACTTCCAAATCAAACTTGTGCTTTGCTACTTTCTTCATCGGCAATGGGAGCAGGCGGAACCTATCATCTCAAGTCTGGCAAAAACCGGACCTCGGGAAGATCTCACCGTCAGCAATCTGCTTCACGCCTTATCTCTTGCACACCTCTCTAAATACTCCTTCGACAAAGCGCTGACCGCATGCAAGGACGCGCTGCGCGTCAAGAAGAGGCTGCTTAAGAAAGGAGTCATCGAACCATCAGAGTATGGTATCACCCTTGGGTTGATGTCTACAATTTTCGACATGACGGGAGACTACATTCGGGCTGAAGTGTTCCAACGCCAGCTTCCTGAAGGCTTCCTCTACAAGCATCCATCCAGCGAGATAGACTTTGTCATGGGCAACACCCACCTCTTGCAGACAGTACTGGGAGAATACACCCCAGATTTTGGCACGCCAACGGCGAATAAGCCCGAGTGCTATGAGATGGACGCCGGTCTCACTTACCCAGCACCTCCATCACCACAGGAAGAACACGTCTCGCCACTCAAGACTAAGTTCGACCAGCATCAACGATACGAGATTGATACCGCAAAAGAAGTGGTCTTTTCTCCAGCAATCTACGTAGATGCAGACTACGAGTCCACATCCACTAGTTCTACGAACCAAGCGTCATCGCTCAGGCGGCTACTCACCAGTGTCTTTGGAACCAGAAAGTTACGGCATAACAACGCCAAACCGCCACCAATGGATATTCCAGCGCCTCTATCAAGCCTCGATTCTCCCGCGATCCTCGATTCTCGCCAGAGCACCGTCTTTCCCATGAAGCAATGGATTCGGGCCAGCAGCCTACGTGGTTTAAACAAGACCAAGACGCTGCTACGAAAGAAGCCACATAATGGCATCGCAGAGCTCGATTCAACCTCGCTAAATAGGAGCAGCGGGTTTGGCACAAGTAGCACTGATAACGGCCTCGTTCCGGATAATCCCGTCATGGCCAATTGGGTTACACAAATGGGCTCATCCACGAGAGGCATAGGAGGCTGTGCCGACCAAAGAATGGGCCCATCGCAGGGCGTGTACACCCCCCCAAGACTCCCCCGGTGGAATATGAAGAATGATGCAGGCATCAGTACAGGCGGCGCACAAGAGTTGGATAGTAGAATGGTGCTGGAACTTGATGCAGTTGGGCCATGCAATGGCCGATGGGCAGGTCTTACCGCATCGCCTTCAAGGGACGACTGCCACGATTCTGTTCAGCCTACTCCGACTGAAAGCTATATATCTATATATAGTGACGACAACCGTCGGATCGCCTCCCCGTCTGAAGATCTACAACGGTCGTTAAGGCACATAGCGAGCATCCTCGCCTCCCTGCCGGAGCTGAGAGATGCCGAGAAACGTGGCTCCGCGAAGCAGAATCTAGAGGTCCTATCCTGGATCCTCGAGCCGTTATCGAACAACGAGTTGCTGCGCGCGGATCTGCGGAGGGCGATCGAAGCGCTCGGTGAAACCGAGAACAGGATCCCGGATGGCGCCACTGAGTCCCATTCGTGCTGCGTTCCGGTGGAGAGCGATTGGCCTCCGGAAGAAGGGGTCGACTGCGTCTCCAGCCTAGAAGCCATACCGCCGGCGAAGGCCCCGGATGACACTACCGAGTCCGACTCGGGCTACGGATCGATGGACAGCGATCGGCCTTATTCCTCTTTTGTGAACGGAGCACTCCCTCCTCATATCCCGGTGTTGCGAAGGACATTCTCGTGGGAAGATCACCCACCAGAGCTGATAAGGTTCCGACATCTGGCGCGGCCTCCCACTTCTAGCTCAATTAGGGCCAGGCTTGGCAGATCTCATTCCTCATCTTCGCAAGATTGAGCAGAATGCATTCTGTACTGCTTCGTCCGTTAGAAAGCCAAATACCGTCCGACCATGGTGGGATAGGCAAAAGTATGTTTTACTTTGGCACTGCGGCTACTGTGGCTCCAACCTTTCGGCGAAATGTGGGGCCTAAAGGGGGTGTTCAACTTAACATACCCCTAAACACACCCCTTTGCCAGCCTCTTCCTTTAAGACAGCGTCGGCCAACAGAATTATGAGGAACGATAGTGTTTTAGAATAACTCGCGTGGATTCGTATGGCATAATGAATGTTCCCCAAGACCATCTTGTTCGGGCCTTCTCATCTTCAAGCATTAAGTCGTACTTCAGAAGCAACTGCGACACCAGCATCTTGATCCCCAGCGATGCATGGAACCGACCAGGTCTGCATCGTAAAAATAAAGCAAGCGGCAATCGAACAACAGCACAATCAGACCACTTGCCATACGAGAGACCCGTAACCCCAGACCAGAAATGTCTCCGAGACTTCAGTAAACCTCTGCTGCTGGCCCTTTGGGTCTTGCGGTAAGAATCGAGCACGTGTGAAGGAATCTGGCTCAACATAAGTTTGTGGGCCGTGCAGGAGATCATACGCCGATACGCAGACGGTTGCACCTGCGGGGACGGACACGGAGCCGTCAGAGAAGTGTAAGACTCTAATGCCTTTCTGCAATTTGCAACTGCTGATGTGATTAGCACATGCCATCGCCGACTAGAAGTTTGATGAAGGCACTCATACGAGTATCCAGCGGATTGAACCTTGTGGTTTCCTTGACAAAGCTATCCAAAAGGGGCAACTGCTCCAAACCTTTTATAGTCTAGTGGAACATGCTGTTCTAACTCCTGGCGAAGCGCGGTTCGCCACTCATTTCGTGCACATAGCTCCAATAGAATGAAGTGCAAGTTCATCCAAGGCTAATGAGAAGCGGCAAACCAGATTCCCAGGAGAGACTGCAGAGGGGCTCAGGATTCCAGTAGTCGCTGGTATCCGTCAGTTCAGCCATGTTGTACTGCTGAGTATCAAGGTAAGAGACTTCCCGAGATAATAATAAGGCTACCCGGGACGTTTTAGGATGTAAATCTTTGCAGGGTAGATTCATAAGATATATAAGATAGACTCTTGTTATAACTATATATTAAAAAACAAAAAACACGCTTAATAATTCAAAACCTGTAGGCTAAGTAACAGGCCGCTAAGCCCTTATATATACCCATACGCCTTTTTAATACCTATAAATCGCAAAGTAAAGCTGCTAACGAAGATAAAGAAGGTTTTATTAAGTGTCGCTTTTGTCCCTAACGAATTCGGAGCCCCTAAATAGCCGTATGCAGCTATATAGCCGAATTCAGCTAAATCCTTTGATTTCCCACGTGTACATAATGGTGAGCTTAAGAGAATATACACCAGTATTCATTTTCTCACGTTTAGAGGAAGATGTAGTTGCCTACGCGCTTAGTATCCTCCGGTTCGTTCCAAGTTGATCGGCATGGGCCCATGCAATGGAAAAGCCGCCTCTGGATCAGGTGCATGGCCTTACCGCGCTTTTTAAAGGTTGGCATGTACAATACTGATGAAATCAATGTATCTGAGCCTCCGAGTTTTCATAGAGGTAAGGAAAAGTTCATTCAGGGATACAAACATACAGTGGTATTAAAGAGAGCGTTACCTGGAAAGCAGCTATGGTATGACGGCTGACTGGCTTAACCAATTATTAAACCTAAATCGTACGGTTTATGTTGGCAGTAGTATCATAGGAATTTAAGTGATAAATTAAAGATATAATTACGTTTGGTAATAATAGATATTAAAAGTTAATTAAATAGTTAAGTTATATTATAAGCTGGTATTATTATTATTATAAGAAAATAATAAGCGTACATTATTCTGCGTAACCTTATATAATTAAAAAAGAACTTAATAATTATATTAATTAAATGAGGTAAAGGTGAAATAAAATATATAATAATTAAAAGGTATTATAGCTTAAAAAATATAAAATATAACGTTAAAAATAATATAAAAAATAACCCGGAAAACTCCTATTCTTATTAACCGAAATCGAAAATAACGAATTTAATATTAATCAGTTTTAATAATTTCTTATTATTAAACTTTCGTTTGTACGTATTTTGTCACGGTAGGGCTCAAGTCAGGTATAACCAGTTTATTCCTATGGGGTAAGGTCAGGACAGAACAGACTCTTATCCCCTTATAAGGATAAGTAGGGGCCTAAGGCCCTTATATATAATAAAGATAATAAGGGGTCCAAGTAAGAAAGGTAGGTTACATAAGGTATGCCAACCTTAGGTTACTAAGCTTATTATAACAACTATTTCCCCCCTTTTTTATAATACCGGCCCGGCATTATATATATATAATAAGTAAAAATAATATCGTTAAATAATATGTTTTTGTTATTATAATCTGGACCATTTAAAGTAAGGTTTATTATGTTTATAAATATATACGATATTCCTAAGTAACCGCCTTATTTCGCGTTTATTTCTTCTTATAATTAATTTAATTCCATATATATACATATAAATACTGCCTAGAATTTTTAACCTTTTAACTTTTTTTTTAAACCTAATATTATTTTGTTTTACGTTCGTTAACGTATTTTATATTCGCTTACCTTTCGGATTTTAATTATATATCTTTTAAAAAAATTTTTCGTTTAAATTAATTATTATACCGTTTTAAAATTAAAACAAAAAAATACGTAACTGCCGTTATAATTCGCGTCCTTATAACGCAGTTTTTATTTTCGTTATTTATATATATCGCCTTTATTTCGGTAAGGCCGAAAATACCTTCCGTCCTTACCGAAATTTTCTTTTTAAGGTTTCTTTTACGTTTTAATACCCGGATTCCTTTATTTATATGATTACTTTAATAATTATGATATATGCAAACCTATAAATTAATTCGCCCTTTATGCGCGTTATTTTTATTAACGTATCGGTTATTTTTAAAAATAGCTTATTACCATAATTTTCGATATAATCCGTTTTTAAAAGTTTATCGAATAATTAATTAAAATATTCGACTAAACGGGCAAGAACGATAACGGTAATTTTATTTAAAGTATAAGTTTTAATTAACGTATTTTATTATTATTACTTAATAACGTTTATTTAAACCTTTTTCCTAATACTTTTTACCTACCGGGCAGAATTTGGTTTAACCGGCAAAATCGGTATTATTACGGTAAATCGCCTTATTTTTTTTATCGTTCCGGATATAATTTATTAATATTTTATCGGTTTTAAGTAATTTATCGTAAGTATTAGTTAATAATTGCTGGTTACCGTACTTTATTTTCTTTTCGTTATATAGTTTTGGTACCTTTAGTTATAAATATTTTTAATATTTTAACGATTTTGTTCCGTAACTAATAGAATTAACTTATTATTAAAAAAAAAGCTTACCGTTACTAAACGCTTCCGCGTTTATTACTTAAGGACCGTAATTTTAATACTTAACTTACGGCTTATGTAACCTTTATTTACGAAATAAAGGAAACCTTTTATTATAACGATAATACTTTTAATTTCGGTTCGGAAAATTTAAATAATAATAATTAGGATAATAAATTAATTCGTTTCGTTATAAATATACGAAATTTTCTAGTTTAATTCGGTAAAATTTTAAAATAATTTCTAATTTCTTAAAAAAATAAGTTAAATTTTAAATATTATAATTAAAAAGGTATAATTTATATTAGTTTTATGGTAATTTTATAAGTTTTCCGGAACAGTATTATTAACGCCTCGGTATTTTTTAAAAATAAAAATATTTTTACATAATTATTAATTAATTAATATATTTTATAATTTCCAATTAACGAAATAACCTATTTTTTTGTTATTTTTGTCGTTAGTAATATCTGGTAATAAATTTTTAAGCATTTTATATTTTTTCGTTATTAATTTATTAATTATATTCGGAAGGTTAACTTATTTATTTTATTTCGTACTATATTTATTTTTTGGAAAATACGTTAACTTATAACGTTTTTAACCGTTTATTTAAATTTTTTTTTAATTCGGGTATTATTAATATATAAAGAATTTTAATTATTCAAAGTTTTAATAATTAAATTAGGAAAACAAAACATAAATGGTTATATTATTAAGGAAAAGTTAAACGATATATTTAAAAACCGACTTTATTAATAATACGGAATAGTTTAATATATTTTCAAAATTAATTTACGATACTTAATTTTAAAGTTTTTAATTAATAACTTTATTATATATCTTATTTTAAAAATAAGAAATTTCTATTTATAATTATCAAATTTTTTATACGTTTCGGTCGTTTTTTATTATTATTCCCTTAATTTTTTTCAGATTTTTTTTAACTTTTAAATTCTGGCATATATTATAAAAACCTTTACCAAAATACCTTAATATTCGAAAAAAGTTTCAAATTTAGGATTATATCCATATACAGCTTTAAAACAGGCCTTTTTAATAATATTATTAATTATAAAATTAATTATAAAAGAAATTTCAGATAATAACTTGAAACAAATTAATGATTAGTTTCTGATAGAATAACGGAAATAATATTCGAATATTTGATTTATTTTTTCCGTTTATTTATTAATTCAAAAATAAAAAATAATTAAAACCTTTTACTTAATTTTAATATAATAACAAAATTTTCCCTAAAATATATTAATAAATATTAAATCTTTATTAAAAATAATCCCTATAAAGGCTTTATAATAATATTCGATTTTTTGATAAAATAATTTTATAAGTTTAATATTAATAATAATAAGAACGATTACAAATAAAAAAAGTTATTTTTATAAATCGGTTTATTATTATTAAAATAATATCAATTTTACGGCCTTAATACGAAATTAAAAATAATTTAATAATAAAATTTATAATTAATTTTTTAATAAATAACGAAAATATAAATAACGTTTATAATTCGCTATAAGGCCGGTAATATTTTACTTTACTTCCGAAATAAATAACATAATCCTTACCGTAATATCGAAGGTTTTTTTTTTTTTAAAAATCTGGCCAAAATATAATTATTTAATCCGTTATTAAATTTTTTTTATACCGAAATAATTAACAAACAAAATTATTATAGTATTTTTTAAGAGTTGGTAATATACGGCTTTTTTGTACAAAATATATAATCGATTTTTATATTTAATTAATCCTTTAATACCAATAATTTATTAAAGATTTATAAATATATTCTTCGTAAGGCTTTTTTAAATTTGCGTATATTCGGAATCGTACTTTTAAATTATACGAATAAAATTAAAAAATATTTTCGGAATTAATAATTAAACTAAATCTTATAACGTCTCCATAATTTCCAATTTAATTAAGCCTTAATTCGCCATCCGTACCCGTTTCCGCGTAATTATTTAAATTAAAACCTTACGTTTTTTAAGCGTCCTTTTTGCAAAAATAATATTAATTAATACTTCCGGTTTGGAATATATTAAGAATAATTTAAAATTTACCGTTAATTTCCTTTCGAACGTAAGTAATAATATCAAATTATCCGCCCTTTTTTTTATATAATTAAAACGTTTCGAAATTAAATTAAGCGGATTTCGTTTCTTTAATTAATTTTTAATTCCAAAATCGAAAGATACGAATAATATATATTACCGGGCTTATTTATTATTAAATTTCGGAATACTTATAAATTTCTGCAAATTTAAATAATTTAATTTAATTTTTATAATATATTTATTACCTTATAAATAATAATGTTAATATCGGAAAAATTCCATAATAACTATTATTTCTTAATCGGATATTATATAATTTAACTTTATATCGTTAAATTTTTATAATTAAAACGTAATTAAATATTATCTTTTTTAATTTTCTTTTATAACAAAATCTCAGATATAACAAATTTCGAAACGTCAGTTTTTACTAATATTTACTTTTTAAAATCGAAATATATCCAAAAAATACCTTATTAAAATGCAGCCATAAGCGTTTTAAAAACTTTTTTCACTAACTTATCTAGGAGATTTCGTTCCGGTTTTTCTTTTTGTACAAATTTTTTCAAATAACGAAATAAAACACTATAATTTATAAAAATATTTTAATAAAACGGCAATAAAAGTTATAAAACCTAATAAATTATTATATAGTATAAATAAATTCGGGTTCCCGTTATTTTTAAAAAATTTGTATTTTAATAAGGTTTATAAAAATTCCGTCCTTTAAAATTATATATTTAAAAAAATTAATAAAAAATTAATAGAATTAACATTTAAAAGCTTTTATATAAAGGTTGGCATTTTATAACGTTCCGATTAACTTTCGTAAATTTTTTGTATAAAACTTTTTTTATTAAAAAAATTAATATATTATTATAATAAACGATATAAAAATAATTAAAAATATCTTAAAAAACCTAATAAATATAAATTTAAATTAATAAAAGTATTAATTAATTTTATAAGTAAAATAAGGAATTTATAATATCTATAACGTATATGGAACGTAATTTTTTATTCGTTATCCTTCTTAATACGGATTCGGTAATAAATATCTTTAAAATCGATTTAAAAAAAAACCTTAACCTTTATAATACGCTTAAATAGTTCCGAAATAAGAGGAAAAATATAATAATTCTTAACGGTTACTTTATTAGGTTTACGGTAATTATATATAAACGTAATTTTTTATCCTTTTTAAATACGAAAAAAATAAAGGTTTTAATAAGGTTAATTAACATTTTAATTTTGCCGTAAACTTTTAATTTTTATAATTCGTTATAAGTTAAAAAATATTTAAAAAAAATAAGGAAATTTAATGCCAGGTAAAAAATTAATTATATAATCCCTTTCTTTCGACTAAATAAAATATTAAAAAAATGGGTATAATTTCGAATAATTCTAAAAAGATTTCTGATATTCGTAAATTTCGAAACCGAACTATCGTCGGACTTATCTTTAATATATACTAATTTTGATAAAGTAATAATAACGTAATAAATTACCCGGTTTTTACAAACTTTCCCAAAAGTTTGTAGCGGAAATAATTCGAAAAATAAGCTATAAAAACTATAATATTATTAATTTAAAACCGAATTAAAAATAATACGTTAATTTATTAATGTGACTTATAATAATAAAATTGGATTTTCGTTCTTTTTTAAATTTCGGTTAATAATAATATAAGGGCGTTTAATTTAACGGGTAGTTCCTTTTTCGTTTCGAAAAATAAATTTAACCTAGTAAATTCCGTATATAAAAATAAATATATTTTTAAATATATGTAAACTAACAGTTTAATAAAAAGTTCGTATTAATTTATACTTTAAAATAAAATTATAACTATTTAATCGATAGTAATACAAAAATCCAAATTAGCATTAATATATATAAAATATCTTTTTTCCTGGGGAAATAATTATACATAAGGTATAAAAAATACGCGAAATAAGAACGAAAAATAAAAATTAAACCTAAATCCAATTACTGTACTTAGGCTTTTGGCCCGTTTCCTTGCTTTATTCTTTTAAGGTAATAACGTCGAATATAACTCATCTTTTTATATTTAAAATAAGCGTTACTGTTGGAATTAAGGGTCCGTTTTAGCTGTAAAATAAGGAACTAAGCCTTTAGTTTTAAGGTTTTATCGTTAATAGTACAATCGTAAGGCTGGTTAAAATTCGAATTCCTTTAGCCTTTTCAAAATCTTCGTCCCCTTTAATTATTACGGCCTTCTTGATTAAAATTTCTTTTTATTAAGGTTTTATATTAATTTTATTATTAAGACAGTTTCGTTTAATATTCAGATTTTTATTATCATCTTTTCGTTAGTACTTTCTGCTAGTTATTATACTGCGATCCCCTTTTTTAACGTTTGTTAAAAAGTCCCATCTTCGAGCCGCTAGGTCCACTATATTATTTCGTTTTTAAGGTAATCGATTTACATATTTTACGATATCTTGTTTAAAGGCTGGAAGTAGCTTAGCGTAATAAAATTTCGCCCGATCCTCTTTTAACTTGGCCCGGTTATTAACGGGCTTCTTCTAGGTCATCTGCTAACTTAGTTTTTAAGTTCCCCGATAATTAAATATATAATCTCATCCATACCTTAAACGCCTCCTAATTCTTTATCAAACGTATACGTTCCTTAATAGTTCCGAATTGGATTCGTATGCTAAAAAATCGCTTATAATTTTGTTCTATTTTATTTCGTATAAACAGAATTTTAACTTACCCCTTTCGGAATTTATATAATGAATATTCGAAAATTACCTTATATTTTTCGATCTAGAATTTCCATTTAACGTAATAAAAACGGAAAAATAATTTATCGTATTCGAATTAAATATGTTTTCTTAAATCTATATTTAATTCCGACTTCGAATCGTTTAACGTTCGACCATAATTTAAGGGAACTATATTTCCGTTATTTTTTAAATTAAGTAAATTACCTGAGTTATTAAAAAAAAATTATCCCTTTAACGAATAAACCGGCAGTTTTTCTTTAAGGTTTTTAATAAGCGGGCTATTTCTTTCGTTAGCGCGGCTAATTTAAAGCGTTTACGTCGATATTTTTTTTTATCATAACGTTTTTTTTGCTTTTATATCCAATTACTGGATATCGTAAGGTTCTTTTTATTTAAAAATATATATTAAGCTTTTAAGTAAGGGTTCGTAAACGTATTAGCCGAATTTCGTTAATATTCCCAGTTGCTTTTGCCAGGGTTTATATAATAGCTTTCCGAAAAACATTAGTTAAAAGATTCGGCCATTATATTATTAAAAGGTATAATTATAAAGATATCAATAAGTATAATTATTATAATTAGGGTTATAAGTAACTTTAAGATAAAAAAGTCTGAATTATTACGGTAAGGCTGAGGTTAGATATAACTAATTTATTCCTATAGGGTAGGATTAGGACAGAACAGACTCTTATCCTCTTATAAGGATAGATAGGGGCCTAGGGCCCTTATATGTAATGAAGGTAATAAGGGGTCCAAGTAAGAAGGGTGGGTTACATAAGGTATGCCAGCCCTAGGCTGCTAGGCCTGCTGTGACATATTTGTATTAAGTCTACTAAAAGTATTAAGAAATTATTACGTATAATATACGAAATCTTTAAACTTCCGTTATTTCCTTTTATTAATCGGCCTCGATTATAATTTTTACCGGCCTTTTTTCCGTTTATTTAAACTAAACCTTCCGTATTTAAATTCATTTAGCCCGATCCGACGCTTAAAAATCCGACTTTTACTATAAAGAATATAATTCGACCAGGTTTATATAATTAATAGTTAAAAATTATAGTTCTTAATTTACATATTACGCTCTACCAATAAGTAAAAAATATTTTCGAAAATATAAAACGGAAACTCGAAGCTTATTTTTCTTAAGGATGGCTTAATTAATTTAAGTATAAGGTATCGATCGCTATAAAATATCGGAAGATAAAATTCAAAAAAAGCGGAAAAGAGCTAAATAGCGGAAAAATTTAACAAAACGTAAAAAATAAAATATAAAGTTAAGAATTTAAAAGAAAACCGCATAAATATTAATTTCATTAATCGGTTAGGTTTATATATGTTAACTTATTTAAGGTATCCGGAATTATTATATTAAATTTACATTTATTTCTTAAAATAAATCGAGAACGATTTTTATCTTAAAAAAAGGTTTAAAATGGTATAATGTGCAGGGCCAAAAATATGGCTTTACCGATCAGTTAATCAGCACCGTTTATATATTCTTAAGAGCTTTTTTCATCGCGTGCAATCCCGAAAACATTACTAATTTTCAGTAGCGACAACCTTCTTAACAACTGGCCTTAATACTAATTTAATTGCATTAACTTTATTTATCTCCTAAACTCTGAGCTTACTTATAACACTCTCTTTAATTCAGAACTGATTAGGACAGAGTCTGTCCCGCCCCATTTTAATATCTTTTTTAAAGAAATGCCGCGATCGTAAAAATTATATCGGCCCTATTAATAACCCCTTTAAAACGGAAATAAATACGTAGCTGGATAAGGAAATTTTAAATTCTTTTTTATCGTAAAGTTTACGTTTTTATATTTAATTTTAATTACATTAGTTTAAACCTATTAATTAATATTAACTTAAGTTATAAAACATTAAATAATCTCTTCGAATTCTTTAATTTAATTTTATATTTATTACGCCGTAAGTTTTTATATATTAGTTAATATATTAACGGTATAATATATTATTATTTAATAATAATATTAAATAAGAATTTAAAACGTATAACGGTTAATTAACCTAATTAATTATTAAACCTAAATCGTACGGTTTATATTAATATAAGATTGATCTAGGTTTAAGCCTTATTTTCCAGGGTGAGCCAAATATATAGAAAAATATTACATATATAATCCATACGATAAGTACTATACTTAATATCTTTAAATACGATAACTAATTAATAGCTTTTACGGTTAAGATAGATTATGTACCTTAATTTTATAAAACCTTACTTTGAAGCAGAACCTTACTTTAAAGCAGAACCTTAATCTGAAGCAGAATGCGTGGTTGCCGATAAGCTTCGACTCTGATAAACCTTATACCAGGCAGTAAACCTTAAGGATAAACCTTAAGAATAAAGCTTACGGTTTATACTAATAATAATATTATAAAAATGTGCGTAATTTATTAAAGGTATAATTACGCTTAATAATAATAAATATTAAAGTTTTTTTAAATAATTAAATTATATGATAAATTGGTATTATGTCACGGTAAGGCTTAAGTCAGGTGTAACCAGTCTGTTTTTATAGGGTAGGGTTAGGATAGAACATTTAACGGCAGCCTCACGATCAAACCGTGAGACTGGCAACCGTCATATAGAGCTGACAGCTGCCACATGAACTAGCCACCTGCTACATAGAAAGTGGGGATATTTATAAATCTTTACGTATTTTACGGCTCTACGTTTCTTTTCTTTTTTTCTTTTTTTAACTTAAAATTTTCGTTTATAATGTTAATAAATTAGTTATTATATTATATTAATATTAGCCGTAACATTATTTTAAACTTATTCCTTTCTTTGTTAACTTAATAATTAATAAATAAGGTATTATATTCTTTTTACGTTAATACGTTATAACGAAAAATAACGCGTCCTAAACCAGATCCTAAACCTAAATTAACTAATATCGAAACTAGATATTTATTAGGAAAAATTATTTATTAACTAGTCGACGTTCAAAATAATTTAAATTAATCAAAGGTAAAATCGAAAGTACGGAAAATAACGAATATCCCGAAAAAACGGTAAAATATGACGTATTAAAATACGAAACCGAATCTTTAAAAATAAAAGGTTTACTAAACCAAAACCCAAATTATAGCTATTTAGAAATCGATCCTAATAAATAGCTGATCGACGAAATAGCTAACGACAACCAGAACGTTTAAGGAAAACTTTAAAAACTCCGTAACGAAATCGTTCGCTTTTAGGCCGTATAAAGTTATTATTCCCTTATTTTTCTAACGACGTTAACCGCCCTTATCGGGAAAATATAATTAATAACGTTTTCGATAATACTAATATATTTTGCCCTACCGGTATAGCAGCATAATCCGCTTTCCGTAAATTTATAAGAAATAATAATATAAATTTTAATTATAACCGAAAAAAAAACTTACGTTAACGACCCAGTTAAATTTAATAATAATAAAATTAAATTTAACTTTTAGATCCGTAAAATCGTAAATAAATTTAAAATAAACGAAATAATTTTTCGGAACGAAAAAATTTATATAATTTACTTAATAAACCTTTTTTAAAAAAAAATGCCGAATAAATAATTAAAATTCGTTACCGATTAACTATATAATTTCTTTTACGTAATTAAAATAATTTAAATATTAAAATTATCGTACTATAACCCGAATTAAATTTTCGTTACCAAAAAAACCTTCCGTACCCTTTCCTTTAAACCGGTAAAAATTAAAATATTTACGATTTTATTTTTAAATTTAACGCTTTCGCTTAAAAAAATTAAAATTACCGAAAATAATTAAAAATAAATCCTATAAAAATATATTTTTTTAAATTTCGACTTATACCATTTTAAAAATAACCGTAATTTTAACGTTATTTACGAAACGTTTTATAACCGCGTTATTATAACCGCTTATAATAATTAACTTACTTATAAAAAACGTTAACAAAAACGTAAGTCCCGATTATATAATCTTAATAATAATAAACCGAAAAATAAAAATAAAAAACCTTATTCGAATAATAATTTTAACAAATCGAAAACTTCGGATAATACCGGCAAACTTTTATCGGAAATTAAAAAAAAGCTTATTAAAAAACCGGTACGTACTTTAATTATAACAACACGGAATATAAAGTTAACGATTACCTTAATAAAAAAATTGTTATAATAAAGACAATAAAGAATTTGTTTAATTCCGATATATCGGAAAAAAAATAAAACCATCGGAAAATTCCTTAATAATTTTTTTTATACTAATAATAATAAAAATAAATAATTTTAAAAAATATAAAACTTTTACTAAAATTGTATAAATCCAAATAAATAAAATTAACTTACGTATTATTACCTTTTATAATACCGGAATATAAACTTAATTTTTCGTTAACCCTTTTTTTATTAAATAAATAAAAAAACGATTATAAATTTATATTATCCGGTTAAAAAAACTAATTTAATTATAAAATTACCGGAAATAACTTACCGGCCAAATAAAAGCTTAAACAATTATAATATTTAAAATTAACGGATAACGTATTTTTAATTAATTTTTTTTAAAAACTTTAAATATTAGATATATTATTTTTATTAATTTCGATTAAATAAAAACATACGGTTTATTATTAAATTATAAACATAAAAATATTATCTACCTTAATAATTTTTCAACTTTAAGCAAATTTTTACCGTCAAATAAATTTTTAACCCGATATTTATTAAATGGGCACGTCGACCCTAAAATTAAAAAAAACGTTAACCGTTATAACCGTATTATAAAAAAGGCCGATAAATAATATTAAATCCTTTAACGCTTATAAAAAAACCCGAAAATAACTTTATTTTAACATCCGTATTTATTATTCTGTCGGATATATTAAATAAAAAAGATATACCAGATATATATAATACCAAGCCGATTATTTCCGTTATAAAAATTATTTAAAATACTATAATTATCGTTTCGTTAACGAATAAATTAAAAATTAATTTCCGTACGGAACGATAAACTAAATTTTTATTACCTTAAAAAGTTATTTCTTTAAAAAATAAAAAATTAAACGTTATAACGTTAACCGCTTTATAAAAATGGAAAATATATAACGGCCAAAAAAATTATTTTTCCGAAAATAAAGATTTAAAATATATAAAACGAATCCGGAAACTTTTATTAAAACCTTTCGTATATATGGAAAAAGTTTTTTCGAAAAAAAAGCTAACATTTTTTTAAATTTCCGACCTGGTTATAACGTAATTCTGGAAGTCGACCGGGCGATACCCGCTTTAAAATCCTTAATTTACCGGATATCCGTTTAATACCTTCCGCTGGAAAAAAAAACGGTAAATAAATTATTAAAAATGGATTTTATCGAATTATATATGCAAAAAGATACCGCCTTAATTTTATTTGCTTCAAAACCATATTCGTTAAAACGCCGGTTTTATATCGATTATTGTAAAAAAAATTAACATTTAAAAAATCGCCTTATTTTAACCTTTTTATTTAACGATAATATAGTTAATTATCGGAACGTTAAATATTTTATTAAAATTAATATTTTTTAAACGTTCCATAAATTTCGTATCGTTATTAAATCGGAATATTTAATAATATTTAAAATTTATTAAAAAACGTTTTATTAAAAATATTTTTATTTAAACTTAAAATAAGCTTTATTTAATAATAATCGTTTATTAATATTTAATTACATAAATTTTTCGATTATTACGTAAACGTTTATATTAATAACGTTTTAATTTATTCCGGTTTTAAAAAAAAATATTAAAAATATTACGAAAAAATTATTTACCGGTTATATAAAATTAACTTTTAAAGAGATATTAAAAAATCCCGGTTTAACGTTAAAAAAGTAAATTATTTCGGTATTATTATAAAAATAAATATAAATATTTTTATCGATTTAATTAAAATTAAAATAATTTAAAAATAAAAATTTAAAAATATTAATAATTATACCGAAATCCGTTTATTTATAAAATTTTATAATTACGTATAAATATTCTATTACCATAAAAACGATATAACCGAATTATTAAATTATGTATTAAAATTCTTTTTTTCGTAATAAAATCCGAATAAAAACCAATTTTCGAAAAAATAAAATAATTTATTTACGAAATTTTAATTTTTAATTTTTCTTTAACCTAATTAACCGACTAAAATAAAAATAAACGTATTCCGTAATACGACCGGAAGTATTATTTAATAATAATAGGACGATAATAAATAAAAACTAATAAAATATTTTTCGAAAATTATAACCTTAATAAAAAAAATATTTTATTTAAAACCGAAAGTTATTTATTATAATCCAAACTTTCGAACATTATTACCTTAAGTTTTAAAAATAAATTTTTTTATTATAACCGATTATTAAGCCTTATTATATTTTACGAATAAACGTATTTCTTTATGTATTAAATCCGATAAACCGATTTTTTTTAATTACGATATTATTTTCTAATATCGACCTAATAAAAAAAATATTACCGCGGATACTTTATTACGAAAAATGGTTAATTTATTTATAATTAAGGCCCGAAAAAAAATTTGAGCCTAAATTTTACCGGAACGATTAAATCTTTTTATCGTTATTATTAACGAAATACTGATTAAAATACGAATCGAACATATTCCGTAAGATATTAATTTAATCGACGTTACTTACCGCGAAAACGAAACGTAAAATTTAAATAAAAAAATAATAAATTAATAATATCCGAAAAAATAATTAACGGCCGTATTTTTTTCCGTATAATATTTATCCGTAAAATTTACGTACCTAAAATATTTACGTATTTTAATTAAAATAAAATAATTAAAATATTAATACGGAAATATATTTAATTCCGGTTTAAATAAAATATCCGATAATATATCCGGAATTATTACGATTACCGACGGAACAAAACATTTCGAAACAAAATCCCGGAATTCTTTTATTTTTCCTTGTTTTAAATAATATTTAAGATTACGTCGTCGCCGACGGAAAAAATATATTAAAAAACCGTTATAGTTATAATTATATATAAACGTTTATTAATAAATTTAACAAAATTATAATAATTTTATTAAATAAAATAATTAATACCGTCGAAATTTTAATTAATTAATATTATTAATATTTATATAATTTTTTTAAAATATCCGTTATTTAAATTAATAATAACGTAAAATAATTTATTTTTTAATTTTTAATTAAATTAAATAAATTTACCGGTATAAAATATTATTACGGAAATATTTTATATTTATACAAGGTTGATATAAGTTCAAGTCTTATTTTCCAGGCTGAGCTAAATACACAGAAAATTATTACACATATAATCCACACGATAGATACTATACCCAGTATCTTCGAACACGATAACTGATTAATGGCCTTTACGGTTAAGATAGATTGTATACCTCAGTCCCATAGAACCTCACTCTGAAGCAGAATACGTGGTTGCTGATATAGCTTTTTCTTAATAACTTTATTATTTATCCGATTTTAAAAGTAAAAGATTTGTACTTGTTATTATAATATTCTTTGTACGTTTCGGTCGTTTTTAGCTATTATTCCTTTAATTTCTTTTCAGATTTTCTTTAATTTTTAAATTTTGGTATATATTATAAAAATCTTTATTTAAATACTGAAATGGTTCAGGGTGCAGGGCCAAGGATGTGGGTCTACTGATCAGTTAGACAGCACCACTTATATATTTCTAGGAGCTCTTTTCGCCGGGCGCAACCCCGGAGATATTTATCATTTAGATACCTATTTTATTATCAGATAGACTGGTCTTAATACCAGATTAATTGAATTAAGTTTAATTTTCCCTAGAATCCTGGGCTTATTCGTAATATTTTTTTAAATTTCGTACTAATTAGGATTAACTCCGTCCCGCCCTATTTCATCTGGCTGCCAAAAAAAGGAAATTGGTTTTAGTTAGCTGCCGAGGTAACTTTCGATTTTCCGATTATAAGGCGGAATGGATAAAATTTTAATCGAAAACGTACGATAATTATATGCGATTACGATTACGATTATAGTTACGGTTACGATATTTTAAGCGGCATATAACTAACGGCCATAATTACGATAATAACGTTATTTTTTAAACGATTAATAAAAAAAAATTATTAAATTAAGGCATTATATAAAAATAATTTAATTTAAACGACGGCAAAGGAATATAAACGCATATAAGCGACCGGTTTCGGAACATAAATTAATTACTTAAATTTTGGACCGATTATATAATTCGGATCGATATACGTATTAATAAAAAAATTATATAATAAAATAAATTATAAAATTTAATTACTAAAAATAAGAAAAGTTAAAAGTATGTTATTAATAACGTAATTATTAAAATTTAAATTAATTAAAATAAATAAAATAACGACAAAATTAATAATATAAATAAAATAACAAATATAAAAAAAAGGAATAAAATTATAAAATTATTTATTTTATATATAAAATAAATTTCGAAAAAGGAATAACGTTTTTTAATATAACGTAGAAATTAGCTACGAAACGTTATAAAATATATTTTAAACCTTTTTAGCGTTAATTAAGCGATATTTTATTTAATTATTAATAAGTAATATTATTTAGGATTTTTCTTTTTAAATTTAAATATTATAATATTTAAGTTAATGATAAAAATACTAATTAATAAGTTAAAAAAGGCGTAATTAAATAATTAACGGCATAACGATAATTAGGATAAAGTTATTCGGACAGATGGTAAAAGGAAAAAGTTATTTTTTTTTTAAGTTCGAAAAAAAATATACTAAAAATAATTATTGCAAATAATTATTTATTTTATACGTAAATATATTTAAGGTAATATTTCGAAATTTAAATAATTTAAAAACCGGTAACATTAATTCATTTAAGATAAATTTTAACAAATTTGTTAAAAATTTATTAAAGTTTTCCGAAGTTATTATCCAGCTTTAGGCTTTATAATATAAATTATTACCAGCATTATATTTTCTTAATTTTTTAAATCCTTTTTTAGGTACGATTATTTAATACCGATTATTAAATAATCCTTACGATAATAAACTTAAAGATATTAAACTTTAAAGTAATAATAATTAAACCGGATTTTAAAAATTAATTAAAAATATAAATATTTAAATAAAACCCGGTATCGTAATTAATATATTTAAAGGATAAGATTTTATATTAATTTAAAAGTTATTAAAATTATTTATAAATTTTATAATACTTATATTAAACGTTTCGTTTTTTAATACGATTAATTAATAAAAACTTAATCTTTTTCCAGATAGTATAAATAAGTTTTCGTTTTTTATAATCCTTCCGGATTTTTCCGTTTTCTTTAATTTTCGCTTTTTAGGTACCGGAATTATAAATTAGCTAAAGGGAATTAATAAATTACTTAAAAAATATAAATTTTCCGAAGTTAAAATAATTAATAAGTTACCTTATTGAACCGATAATTTTATTATAAAAGATCGAATTAAAGTTATTCTTAATAAAATTACCGATTAAAATAAGGTTATTTAAATTATTTTAAAAAAATTAAGTTATAAAATTTTAAACAAATTCGGACGGTAAAAAATTAATTAAGGATTTTAATAAAATAAATTTAACGTAAAAAGCTTGATTAAATATACGATTATTATTTAAAATACGTTATTAAGGTACGAAATATTATTAAAAAGTTTAAAATAAAAGGAAAGATAATTAATAAAAACGAATATACCGAAAATTTGCTAAAAGGTATATCCGTTAAATATTTCGAAAAAGTTTTTAATAATTTGTTTATAAAATTCGAAACTTTATACGTAACGATTTACGAAAATATATAATTATTAATTAAAAATTAGGTTATTAATAAAACTAAATTTTTTAAATATAAAGGCGGTATATAACCTTAAATAAATATCCGATTTAACCTTAACCGAAAAAATAAAAACCGGTTTTATTCGGCCTAATAAATCAAGTAATTTCGATAAAAAAGTTTACCTTTATAATAAACGGTATTAAACTAAACCGATAAGGTATTTAAAATTATTAATAATTTTTAAAACTTAAAGATTATATAAATACGATAAATTTAAATTTCGAAATTTTTAAAAAAGAAATAAAAAACCAAAAGGTTATCCGGATTTTATAATATTACGTTCTCTTAAGATAAAACGTACTTTAGGCCCAGATATATAATATAAATCCGTCGATTAATATAATTAGTTTCCAGCCGGATAAATATAATTAATATAATCTTTACCGTAAACGAAATAAATACCGAAAACGAAAGAGTTACGGTAATGGTTATTAAAACCGAAATAAATATTATAATAATTCTAATTAAAATATTTATCAATTTTATTAAAAATTAAAATATAATATATAAAATTACCGTTTATTTATTAATATAAAAATTATAAAATTAATTTTATTTATTAACGACGGGTATATTATTTTCCTTAAAGCCCTTAAATATAAAGTGATATTAGGTATAATTTAATTACCTTAAATTGTAAAAAGTTAAATAATTAAATAACAAATTCGGATTTAAAATATTTTTTTAAAATGAATCTATAATTTGCTAGTTTCTTTTTTGCTTAATATAAAGAAAGAATATAATATTTTAATTGGTAAAATAACATTTTCCGAAACGTAAATAATTTATCGATTAACCACGATTAAGCTATTAATAATTTAATTAAACCTCCGAAATATATTATAATCCTAAAACTAAATTAATAAAAAACTGATATTAATTTGCCCAAAGTAACCGAAATTAATATAACCCATTTCGTCGATTAGGACGGAAAATTATTTTATAAAAAGGTACCTTTACGTAATTAATTATAAAACGGTCTTATTAAAAACAAAAATACCTAATATTTGGAAAAAATCCGAACTTTGGAAACCGATAACTCTAATCAGCCGCTTATGCTTATTAATATTATGTTAACCAAACGTTTTAAAAAGAAAAAAAAGGAATTCGGAGGTACAAAAAAAATAAACCTAAATACGAAACTAACGAAAATAACATAATATACCAAAAACCTGTTTTTTAGAATATAAAAATCGGTATTTAAATAAACAATACCCCTTCGATACCTATTAATACCCCCAAATCAGATAATACCACTTAAACTGATAATATCCTTACCTATAAAGGCTTAATCGATAAATATATAATTAAATTTTAGGAAAAAAAAATAAAAAAAAACGTAAAAAAAGATTTTAAATTACCTGGTCCGAATTAATCGAAATTTGCCCAAATTTCGGTAAGGTTTTTAAAAACTTTATAACTATTAAAACTTTAAAAATATTTAGTTACAAGAATTAAGCAAAAATTAAAATAACCGAAATCAAAATACGAGAATTAAAAGCCCCAGACCGAAAAGATCTATTAAAATTCTTACTATAAATATCGGTTATAAAACAAAAAGCCAAAAAGAAATAAATATTTTATCGGTTTAATAATATAATCCAGCCGAATATATCATCCCGTTATTTAAGCTGGTAATCCGAATAAGCTATAAAAATAATAAGAACCTAATTAATAAAATTATCGACATTAAAACCGAATTTAATATTATTATCGTATTATACGTTAAACGATACGGATTAATTATGCGACAAATTCGCATATTATTTATAGGCTTTAATTCTTAAAAAAGGACCTTTTTCGAAAATATAATCGAAACTTCCGTTTAGTTAACCGGCCGATTAATTACCATTCCTTTATTTATCATCGATAACTATTATATTAAGTAATTGTTAATCTTTAAATTTAATTTTATGGCCAAATCGAAAATAATAATAAAAATTATAAAATTCGGTTCGATAAAAATTATTATCCCGTTAATTTTAACCGGAAAAGTTATTTATAATATCCGTACCGTTAAAGAACTAAAAAAAAAGCAGCCGGTAAACTTATAAGCCGCTTTATTAGCGAAAGTAAGCCTAAAAGCAAAAAGGTAAATAAACGTTTTATAAGCCCTTATATTTTTTTAATTAATAATACTTATATTAATTAAAATCCTATAATTATTTAAAAAAAATTATAAATGATTAATTAAAACCCCGAAATATTATTTTAAATTAATTTAACGATAAAAGATTTTATATACGCTTTATACGGAATTTTGTAAGATAAAATATATAATAAGATTAATAATAAGCGATCGGTATAAATTAATATTATATATAAGCCGAAAAAAAATGGTTTTTATTAACGACGTACCATTTAATGCATTAATATTACTTAAAAATCCCGATTAAAAAGTTAAAAAGCTGAAAAAAGTACGATAAGTTATTAATTAATCCGGAAAAAAGTTAAATAAATCCGGTATTTTATTAACCGCTTTATTTTCCAAATTCGTTAATATACCGTAAAATATTCGACTTACCGATAAAGAAATTAAGGTTATTTTTAATAAGTTAAGTAATAAGTTTATCCGTACGTAAAAAACTTTTTTTAAAAAGATTTTGTACCGAAAAAAACCTACTTTAACCTGGGATAAAAAAGAATACGGCAGGATTAAATAATATATTGTACCAGATTATAAGATTCGGACGATTCCTTAGAAGGCATAATAAGCGAGGGATATTATTATACTAGTTAGTATAAAAAATAAATTAATTGATATATTATAAATTCAAATTTAAAAAAGCGTATTCGAATAATTTTATACGGCGTACAGAAATACTTAATTTCTTATGGAGAAAAAGAATAGCGGCTTATAATTAATTAATTCCGTAATAAAATTAAATATAATTACCTTATAAAATATATTTATATTAAGTAATTATAACGAATTTTCCATAAATTTTATAATATACTTTTTGATAACTTTAATAAACTTTTTTCCGGCTACGATTAACCTCGGACCCCACCTAATAAATTACCCTAGCAATAAATACGACTTTTATTTATAACAACAACCAACCCCTGCAACTTTACTTCATAATATCTTAACAACCACTTAATTAATTAATTTTAGGTAAAGATAATTAATTTCGATCGCGAATGTAAAATACGGGATGTAAAAGATTTTATTACGGAAAGTAGCTTAAAAACCTTTATAAGCCTACGATTCGATATATCCCAGTTAACCTTATTCCGCCGTATCCATAGTTTTAAATTGCGTTCCGAAGTCCAAAATAACGCGCGTAAGTTTTCGGATCAGGAAAAACCGAAATTCGTTAACTAAATATTACTCGAAAAAATATACGGTCGCGCCCTTATAAAAAAATAGGTCCGTTAAATGGCCGAAATCCTATTAAACCCTAACGGGATCGTCTGAAAGTACTGGATTAATCGTTTTATTAAATATTATAACAAGATATATACGAAAGAAAAACAAATTATATTCCGGTAACGCCTCGAAATACGCAATTATAACAATATATACGAATTCTTTCTTTTTTTAATCTAAATCCGAACTAAATCTAATATCCAGCCTACGAACGAATATAATATAAATAAAAAGGATATTTAAAAGGGGAAATAAGCCGATAAAACAGTCGTAAGAAATTCGAAAACGGTTTGGGCGAAATTTAAAAAGTCGGAAATAACGTTATAGGTTTTTATTATCGAATATATCGGCTTTATATACGGAAAAGGTACGGCCGTATATATCTTTAATAATTTTACCGTTTAAAAATAATAAATTTTTAACGATATCGAAAAAATTAAATATATATTAATTCCGAAACGGTAAATTAATACCGCTATTAGGTTAAAATAGTTAAAATCCATCTTTTTTTCTAAAATTAAGCTATATTTTTACTATAAATAACAATTATTTATTTTAAATAATTATATTATATACGTATCTTTTGTTTTTATATAAAAATGTATAAAAAATAAAGTTGTTTTTATATATCTGTTACCTTATTTAAATACTAACTTTTAGCTATTTAACGTTACCTTTTTTCCGTTTTCCAAAAAAAATATCGTAAACCTTTACGCGAAACCGGCGGAATCCTTACGATTACCCCCAAATACAAATACCGTATACTAAAAGTATATCGTAAGGCTATAAAAATTACCTTTACCGATAAAAATATTAAAGCCGGATAATGTTATATCGGTATATTTTTTTTTAAATTCGAAACGGTATTAAAGAATTCCGAAATAATATCCTAGCCGGCCGTTAAGCTAAAAATATTACTGGAAAAGGTAATTATAACCCATAACGAAATCGTTTATATTCCTTATAAGGTTAAAAGTTACGAAAAAATATACAAACGGCCGTACGTATTTATACGAAAGCTTTTCGTAATATACGGAATATAATAATTAAAACGGTTAAAAGATTTAACAATTTTAATACCGAAAATATTACGTTCCGTTACGAAAATTATAACCTACGAACGAAATTAAAAAAATACGAACGTTTTAAACGTTAAATTATTATTAAGTAATTTAATAAGATTTTTGCGAATTTAATAAATATCAAAACGGCGAAGGATAAAGTTATTAAACGTTTAAAGCCTATAAAAACTAGCGATTAGGTTATAATTAACAGTTATATTAAAAAGTAACTTATTAAAAAACGGCAGCGTAATTTTAAATAGTTTAAATAGTTTTATTATATTCAGAAAAACGTTATTACGTTATTAAACGACTTTTAAATATGTTGATTACTATTAATTTATATATGTTTTGCTTATTTATTATTAGGGTAATTTATTAGGTGGGGTCCGAGGTTAGGTTATTTTAGCCCTAGTTAATAAAGATTATATAACTTTTTTAATACCCTTAAAATTTTTAAAAATAATTACTTTATTTTAAAAAATTATTAATTTATAACTTATTTTTATTGCATGGTAAAAAGTATTTTAAACGATTTAATACCGGGTATAACCCGCTTATTCGTTAATAATATCGGTATTAAGAGCTTAAAAGTTAGATATAATAACGAAAATTTTTTTTTAAAGATTAGGAAATTAATTTATAAATTTATCGTTAACATAAACAAAACCTTTTTTAATTACGAATTTGCCGGTACTTCGATTAATATAAAAAAGTTTTAATAATATTAAAAAACTACCGTTATAATCGGATTCCTTTATGGATTAACTAGTTGCCGACCCGGTATTACCAAAATAATTAAGATCTTAAAAATTAAACCATATAAAAAGGTTTCGGAAATTAAAACCTTTTTAGGTATTACCGTTTATTATTAAATTTTTATTATATATTATGTTTTAAAGGTTAAACTTTTTACGAATTTATTCCGAAAAATAAACCTTTTATTTAAGGGCTTAATTAAAATCTGGCGATAAAAACTTTAAAAAAAAAGTTTATAATAATTCCGACTTTAGTTACCTTAAATTATAATTCCGATATAAAAAAATTATTATAAGGACCGACGCGGACAAAATCGGTTATAAAGGAATTTTTAATTAATTAATTAATAAAATTAAATATTTGTACGCGTTATAAAAGTAGCATTTAAAAAAGCGTAAAATTAAATTACGACATTAATAAATTAAAATATTAAATTATTTTTAAAATATTAAGGAAATTCTGGAATTATATTTATAACGTCCGATTTTTATTAAATATTAACGTTAAAATATTAATTAATTAAATTAATAAGTTTTTAAACTTTTTATTTAATATTATAATTATTCGTTAAATTACTTAAATAAAAATATTCGATTTTGAAATTAAATATATTTCCGGCAAAAAAAATTTAACCGTAAACGGTTTATTTTAAAAATTACTTAAAGCTTTTAATACGTTAAATAATTAATACGAAAAAGTAGTCGACGATTTTATTAATATTTAATTAAACGTCATTCGGTTTAATCTTATTTTAACCGGAATATTATTAATATTTTCCGAAATAAAATAAAGGTTTTTTATTAAAAACTGGTTTAAAAAGTTATAAAAATACGCAAAACTTTTAACGATATTAAATTCTTTTAATTATTTTCGAAAAACCCCGAAAAAAAGTAATTTTTAAAATAAAAATTTTAAAATATTTTATTTAAAACGGAATTTTTTAATATAAAGTAAATAAACGGTACGGTAACCGTAAGGTTATTAATTTTAAATAAAAACGTTTTACGGTAATTGGGTAATATTATAAAGATTACGGCCATAAAAAAAAATTCGACTTATTGCCGTATAATAATTTTATATTATTAACGCGAAATATTTAACCATATTCGAAAAGTAATATTTATATATATTAAGTATTAAAAAGTAACCGATTAATATTTTAAAAGAATTTATAAATTTTTATAATTTATTAATATAATTATTATTTAAATAATTGATATATAATTTATACTTATAAATAACGGTTATAAAATTATAATTAAAATTAAGTACGAATTATCCGATTATTTAGATATAAAAACCTTATATTTAATAACATTAATAGCGGTTAAAAATTTTTAAACGAATATATTTTTTACTTATACGGTATTCCGATTAAAATTAAAATTAATAAAAATTCCGAAAATAAAAATAAAATAATTAAAACTTATAATATATTCGGAATTTAACGAAAAATTAAAATTAAGTATATTACTTAATAATAAAGCCTAATCGAAAAAAATACGTCGTAATTATTAAAGGTTTAATAAAAGCGATAAATAAAACTAGTAAAAAATAAATTAAACTTTTACTTAAAATAATTTTCGCTAATAATACCATTATAATAAGTTACGGCTTTAGACCTTATAAATTAATAAATAAACAAAAAACGTTTTTACCGATCGAAATAATTTTACCGACTTAAAAAATCATAAATTAAAATTTTAATATTCCGAAAAAAATTTAATTACGTAACAAATTCGGCTTTTAAAAAGGAAAATTAAAAATTTAATTAAGGTTATTAAGGTTATTATTAATTAACGTTATAAAGTTATTAAATTTATAAATTAAAAAGATATAAATAAAATAAAAAATAAACTTTTAAAAGTAAATAAGTTAATATTATTATATAATACGTTACGATATATAAATATATTTAAGGATATAAAGTTAAAATACCGTTAAATTAGTCCGTATTTAATTAATAATATTATTAATCGAAATATTTATTATTTAAAGAAAATTAATAAAACAAAATTATAAAATTCTTTTTTTATTAATAAATTAAAATAATTTATAAAAAATAAAAAAAGGTATTAAAAACTAATTAATTTTTAACAAAGCAATTAAATAAAACCGTTTATTAAATAATTTAACGATATAATATTAAATATTTTAATTATTATATATATTAAGCTATTAAACGATTAATAACTTAAAACTTTAAAACTTATAAAAATAAATATTAAAATATATATATTTAACGGTCGATTTAAAAATTAAGTAATTATAAACCTCGATAATATAATTAAAATAAATTAATTTAATAAACGAAAAAAATTAATAAAATTAATTAAAAAAATTTAAAATAAAAGAAAATCCTTTTTAAACCTTTTAGGATTATATTAATTATTATTATAAACGACGATTACTTTCCGATATTTATAATTAATTTACCGAATAATAAATATTCGATATTAAAAATCCGAAATATAACATTTAAATTTTTTCTGAAATTATTATTTAATAAACTTTTAAATTATTAAATAAATACTATTATAAATATTTTTTTTAATTTATAAAAACCGAAAATAATTAACCTTAAATATCTTAAACCGATCGTTATAAAAAATATATTTATAACCCTTAATAAATTTAACGTAATTATTATAAAAATTTTTATAAAAGCCCGGAATTAATTAATATTAATAAAAAAGTAATATATCGTATTAATTAAAGCTTTTTAATATTTTATATTACCGTTTATAAAATTTATAAAATATAAAGTTTAAAACGTTAAATATTTAAATAAATAAATTAATAATATATCGAAACTTTTTATTAAATAATATTATAAATAAATTAATAAAACCGGCGCGAAAATTTTTAATAAAAATTAAATAAAACTGTTTATTTTTAATTTAAAAAAACTTAATTATATCGGATTAAACGTTTACAATAACTTAAAATTTTTCGCCTTTAATTTATTAGCGTATATATTAACCTTTAATTAAATTTTTAACGTTAAAGATAAATATAACTTTAAATATTTAATAATAATTAATACAAATTAAATAATAAAAATAATAAAAATATATATTTCGATATATTTAAAAGTTATAAATTTTATATTATTATAATTATTTTAAAATTTTATTACGTTTTATTAATAATTAAAAATAATATAAAAAAAACTTAATATTTTAATGCTAATATAAGGCTTCGGTATATAATTAATAACGTAATTATCTATTTAGATAATTAAAGTTATCGAAAAAGATTTTACCGTAATATTACGAAATAAAAATATTTTAAGAAAAATAAGGATTACGGATATTGATCGACGACTACCGGATAATTATTCGATAATATTAAAAATTAAGCTAGGCCTAAAATTAGGACTTATTTTAATCGTTTAACGTACCTTTTATTAAAAAGGAAAAGGATAAGGCTTAATAAGTTACGGATTATTTATTACCGGAATGTCCCAATGGCTCAGTGGTCTCGAGCCTGGGTGTCCTTTTTTCGCGCTTGCTGCAGGCTTGGGGAACCTACAGCTTGCGTTGGACTGCTGGTTCGAATCCAGCTTGGGACAACGTGCTCTGGGTGGCGCCAAGCTCTTTGTACGGACCATCCGGAAGCTTCGGTTTCTGTGCTTATGGCTGGCGACTATTGGAAACTAGTGGTTAGGGGCGTTGGAGCTAGCTGGGAGGCTGTTGCTTTGGAACCAATTAATTGTGTACTATTTCAATTTGTTTGTTTATCGTGGCCATGGCCCCTATATAGTTTTTTATCCGGCCCCCCTTAGGTACGGTTTTTGGAGTATGTCCTCCGGTCGCGTCGTGTCATTATTGTGTATGTATATATTTGGACGCGTCGCGTATTTAAACGACGACGGTGCATGTATGTACTTACTGTTATGGACCAGGCGTCAGCTTGTATATAGTTTCGATACCTTATTAATAACACTTTACCTTGCATTACCGGAATATTAGGTAGCATATAATACTAATCGTATTTAATATTACGGAACCGGTACTAAAAAAAAGCGTTAAGTTATAAATAAATTATTAACGGTATATAAAGTTATTAAATTTGCGGATATCGTTAGAATTAATAAAAAATTTAAAATAACGATTAATACCTAAAACTTAATTAATACGACGGAATATAACTGAAAAGAATATTAAGGTATTAAAAACCGCTAGTAATATTTAATATCGGGCAGAAATAAAATCCAAATTTTATATATTTTATGCAACCCTTTAACCGATTAATACGGAATTATTAAAAGTTAAAAAGGGATTATTAAAATTAAGTTTTAATTTAAAGAACGATTTTTGAAAAAATTAATTAATTTATGCGGATTTGTATTATTACGGAAACCCTGGAAATTACGTAGGTTTAATAGTTAACGAAAACTTTTAATTATATTAATTAATAAAATAAGGATAATTAAAAGTATTTTTAAGTATAAAAAAGTTTAAGAAATGATATAATTTGGAAAAAGAAAAGTTAATATAGTTATAAAAAAAAGGTTATCAAAAATACGAATGCAAAATCGAAAGGTACGTAATTAATTAAAAAACGTTATAATAACTATTTCTTTCCTTCCTTTATTCGATATCGGATGGAATGTTTAAAAAGAACTTTCGACGCATAAGGTTTTTAAACAGAAAATTAATACATTAACCTTAAAAGTACCTGATTAATTATTTACATAATTCGTTATTACTTTTTAATGCATTTTCACTTTTATACAACTTCTAACCTTAATATTAAAATTATTTATACCTATATATTTTAATACATATATATATACCTACATATTACGAATTATTTCTTACCCGCTATTAATACCCCTAAGCCATTAAATACCGTCCCTATTTTACCAGTATTTTTTAATTAACTTATATGTCGTCGCCATATTATCGTCCAAAAAACGTACCGTATATATTAAAAAAAAAGGGCTTTAAAAATTAAATATTTCGAATTTTAAAAAACTTATTTAATCAGCTAATATATCTATATAGGAAAAAGATAATATAATACGTTTATTTCGAAAAATGCATAATAACAGTATTACTTCTTATCTTATTAAATTAGCTATTTTCAAATACCGCTTTAATCGGGTTATTTCCATTATTCCTTACGATAAATATAATCGACGTCCATAAAAAAAATTATCTTACCCCCATTTTAAAAAATAAAGGACTGAAACGATATAATAACCGCGCCGTTATAACGTACCTTTATAATCGTAATAAATAGTACCTTTTTTTGCTTTAAATATATTATTACCTTAATCTAGATAATCGCTTATAAAATATCCCAGAAATATATAGTTATTATTTTAAAAGCCGGATAAATAATCGGTAATAATAAGGTTAAATTAATCCTTTATTAGTTCGAAAAATAAATCTAATCGAAAGATTTAAAATACGTTTGGTTAATTACTGATATAAAATTACGTACCGACGATGCCCCCGTAAGTTATTAGATCGGAATATTATATATCCGATCAAAACCTTTACTTTTAATATTTAATATTTATCTAAATCTTAAACGCTTTCGACGGTTATTTCGATAACCTTTTCCCTATCAGTATTACGATTGTTATAATATTTACCTAGATCCGTTTTAATATTTATAGCTTATAAGTTAATTATATACTTTATATTATTACCTATAATCTTACGTAATAAAAAAATTACTTAATAATTAAAACGATTAAATAAAACAAAAACTAAATAAAAACCGAAAAAACCGACATAATTAAAGGGTAATTTAATCTGAAACCAGTAAAATTCAACGTTAAAAAAATATAAAAAATTAATCCGGAAAAACTTTATCCTTATTAACTTAAGTTTAGAATAATAAATCCGATACCGATTAATTTCCGGAAAAAACTTTTATTATCGAACCTTGATTTATACGATTTCGATTTATTAATAATATTATAAAGTTATTCCGTAAAATACGCGAAATATTTAAGCCCTTATTAATTCTCTTTATTAATTAGCCTCGACGACGAATTATAAAGCTTTTTAATATAACCATACTCCTTTTCTTATTTATTCCGATTAAATTTTCGGCTCTTAAAATTATTTAACTTAATCCGATACTTAAAAAGCCAGCCCTTAATATAAAGTATATAGCTCGACCGGCCTTAAGTAATTAACGCGCAAAAGCTATAATTCGTAATTAATATATTATATCGTATATATAAATAGGGAATATTTTCGAAAATATGGAACGGAGGCCCGAACTTTATTTTCCTTAAAGATAACCAAGATGGTTTAAATATAAGGTATTAATCGCTAAGGAATTATCGGAAAATAAGGCTTGAAAAAAACGGGAAAAAACCAAATAGCGAAAGGATTTAACGAAACGTAAAAGATGGAATTTTAAGTTAAAAATATTAAAGAATAAGCCGCGTAAACGTTAAATTAACTAATTGGTTAAATCCATATATATTTAAGTTTATTTAAGGCATCCGGAATCTTTCGTTAAATTTTTATTTATTTCTTAAAATAAATCGAAAACGGTTTTATTTTTTTTAAAAAAGGTTAAAATAATATAAGGTACAAGGTTAAGGATATAGATTTATTAATCAGTTAAACAATATTACTTATATATTTCTAGGAGCTTTTTTCGCCGGACGCAACCCTGGAGATATTTATTATTCAGACACCTATCTCATTATCAGACAGACTGGTCTTAATACCAGATTAATTACATTAACTTTAATTTTCCCTAGAACCTTGGGCTCACTTATAACACTCTCTTTAATTTCGTACTAATCAGGACTAACTCCGTCCCGCCCCATTTTAATACCTTAATTTTCGAACCAAGTTTTAAATTTAGGTTTATATTTATATAAAACTTTAAAAAACGTTTTTCTTCGGTAATGTTGTTAATTATAAAATCAATTATAAGAAAATGTTTCGGATAGTAATATAAGCCAGATTAATTATTAATTTCGGATAAAGTAACGGAAATAATATTCGAATATTTAATTTTTTTTCCGTTTATATATCGGTTTAAAGATAAAAAGTAATAAAAAGTTTTTGTTTAATTTTAATATAATAACAAAATTCTTCGCAAAATATATTAATAAAGATTAAGTGTTTATTAAAAATAATTCTTATATAAATATTAAAATAATAATCGATTTTTCGATAATATAATTTCATAAGCTTAATATTAATAATCATAATAACGATTACGAAAAAAAACTTTTTTTATAAATCGGTTTATTATTAATAAGATAATATTAACCTTACGGCCTTAATATTAAACTAGAAATAATCCAACAATAAAATTTATAAATAATTTTTTATATATAATAAAACTTTAAATAACGTTTAAAATTTATTATAAAACCGGTAATATTTTATTTTAATTCCGAAATAAATAATTTAATTCTTAACGTAATTTTGTATATTCTTTTTAAGCCCGGCCAAAAATATACTTATTTAATTCGTTACTAAATATTTCTATACCGAAATAGTTAGCAAAAAAGCTATTATAATATATCTTTTAAATTTAATAATATACGGCTTTTTTGTTTAAAATATTTAATCGATGTTTATATTTAATTAATTATTTAATACCGATATTTTATTAAAAATTTATAAATATATCGTTTGCAAATCCTTTTTAAATCCATTTATATTCAGAATTACGTTTTTAAATAATACGAATAAAGTTAAAAAATATTTTCGAAACTGGTAATTAAATTAGGTTTCATAACATTTTCATAATTTTTAATTTAGTTAAATTTTAATTTAGTATCCGTGCCCGTTTACGTATAATTACCTAAACTAAAACTGTATGTTTTTCGCGCGTTTTTCTATTAAAATAACGTTAATTTACATTTCCGGTTCGGAATATATTAAGGATAACTTAAGATTTACCGTTATACCTTTTTCGAACATTAATAATAATACTAAACTATCCGCATTCTTTTAATATAATTAAAACATTTCGGGGTTAAATTAACCGAATTTCTTTTTTTTAATTAATATTTAATTATAAAATCGAAAGATAAAAATAATATAAATTATCAAGCTTATTTATTATTAAGTTTTAAAAAGTTTATAAAGTTTTATAAGCTTAAATAATTTAATTTAACCTTTTTAATATATTTATTATCCTGTAAATAATAACGTTAATATCCAAAGGATTTTACGATAGTTATTATTGCCTTATCGGACGTTTCGTAATTTAGTTCTATATTGTTAAACCTTCGCGAACAAAATATAATTAAATATTATTTTCCTTAATTATATTTTCATAACAGAATCCTGAATATAACATATTCCGAAAAAAATAGTTTTATTAATATTTATTTCTTAAGATTAAAATATATTAAGAAAGGTATTTTATTAAATATAAATATAATTTTTTAAAAAAGATTTCGTTAAGTTTTGTAAAAAATTTGCCTTAATTTTTTTGGGTATAGAATTTTTTAAATAACGAATTAAAGAAGTTATAATCTATAAAAACTTTTTAATAAAACGGTAATAAAAATTGTAAAACTTAGTAAATTATTACATAGCACAAATAAATTCGGGTTTCTGTTATTTTTAAATTTTTTTTATTTTAATAAGGTTTATAAAAATTCCGTCCTTTGAAATTACGTGTTTAAAGAATTTAATAAAAGGTTAATAACATTAATATTTAAAAGGTTTTATATAAAGGTCGGTATTTTATAGTTTTCCGCTTATTTTTCATAAGTATTTCGTATAAAGATTTTTTTTTATCGAAAAAATTAATATATTATTAAGGTAAACGATATAAGAATAATAAAAGATATTTTAAAATATTTAATAAATATATGTTTACAAAAAAATAAAAATATTAATTAATCGTATAAATAAAATAAGGAATTTATAATACTTATAACGTATACGGAACGCGGTTTTTTATACGTTATTTTTCTTAATACGAATTCGATAATAAATATTTTTAAGATCGATTTTAAAAAAGATTTCAATTTTGGCGATACGGTTAAATAGTTCTGAAATAAGCGGAAAAGTATAACGATTGTTAACCGTTACTTTATTAATATTACAGTACAGGAACAGGGGTTCCTGTCTTGGAGAAAACCAGCCATTGGAGCCTGGCGCAGGCTCCAGGCGGCTAAACTTCGGCAAGGGAAAAAGCTTGGCTTTTCCCGCCAAAAACTAGGTAATCTATGTAATTTAAATGATCTACCAGATTACATAGATTACATAAATCCCAGGCATATTTATTAAATTTCAAGATAAATATATAATAATCGGTTTCTTTTTATAAATAGTATTTATTTAATTTTGTTCCTTAATTATTAATTTAAATTTTTAATTAAAAATAATTATACCGTTTTTTAATTAAAGAAAAAATCCGTAAATTTTTTTAACGAATATTTTATTTATTATGTTATTATTATTTGCAAATTAAAAAATCTTATTTCGGATATTATTTATACTTTTAAGTAAATATATAATAAGTTCGTTATATTTTAATTATTTTTTAATTAATAATTAACGAATAATTTAAAACCTAATTAGGTATAAATTTTATTAAACTTAATAAGAACGATATTATAAAACGATATTTAGTAAATAAATAATATATTCGATTTCCGTTATTAATTAATAAAAAATTAATAACCGGATTATATAATTTACCTTTTATTAAAGAAGTTTTTTAATTAATCGATAAGATATTACCAAAAGTTATTAAAATTAAAGGTTAAAAAAAGTTTTCCATTTTTTAATAGTAATTAACTGTTACTTTTTAAAAAAAAAATTATCGAAATATGGCTTAAAAAATCCGATTACGAAAAAAAAAGGTTAAAAAAGTTTTTATTATAAAAACAGAAAAAAAAAAAAAGCTTACGATTAATTAACGACTGGACCTTATGGCTAAAAAAATCGTAAAATTCCAGAAAAAAAACGTTAAATTTGCTTAATAATTAAAAAAGGTTTTTACCTTTTTAAAAATTATTTTCCGACTAAAAACGTTAATACCTTTTTTTAAAATATTTATCTTTGATCCGCGAACTTTTATTTTTCCTTTATTTAGTTAAAAACGAAAAAAATTATATCCCTTTCTGCTTATTATAAAATGCTTAATATTAAAGGTTATAAGTTAATTACTTCCAAATTTTATAATAAATTTATAAATATAAAATTTTTTTTGGTTAAGGTTAAATTTTACTTTAAGTAATATAAAAATCTTTTAACGGAAAATTACCAGAAAGTTATGGTTATTTTCTAATTATTTATTAAAAAAATATTCGATTAATTCGAGCTTATTTTTAATAATTATTTTACTAATTCTTCCGATAATTACCTGGACGTTATTAATTACGTTTTTAACGATTACGGATTCTTTAAAAAATAAATACGAATTTTATACGGAAATACCGATAAATAATAACATACGGTTAAAAGAATGTATAACTTAAAATAAATTACGTTAATTGCCGAATACGTAATTAAATTTAATCGATTAATAATTATTTTTAAATTATTAAAAAAAACTTTATTTTTCCTTTTTTATAACGGTTTAAAGGGATAAATTAAGGATAAAATATTTAAAATACTTAAAATTAAACCTTTTAAGGAATATATCGATAAAATTATTATTTTTAACCGACGTACTTTTAATCGATATTTGGAAAAGAAGGATACCGGTAAACGAAATAATAACAAACGTTTTAATAGTAACAAAAAAATAAGGGATAAATCCTGAAGAAAAGTTAATATAGCTTTAACGGAATCCAAAAAAAATAAGTTCAAAATTAAATATTTTAATTACGGCAAAAAGGGCTATTTTAAAAGCGAATATTAGTTTTTATCGAAAAAGGAAAATCCCCAGAAAAGTTTTTAAAAGGATAAAATTCCTTAGTCCAAAAAAAAGATTTGCGCGGCCGAATAAAACATAAATAGTAAGGAAAAGGATAAAAAAAAAATAAGCGTTATTTCCGCTAATTAAGAATTTATCATTATTATAATTAATAGAATTAAAAATAACGACCCAAATTATAAAAATTATATTATTTGCAAAAGTATTATAACCAAAACTTACAAATATTATTTAAAATAAACGAGCTTTAAAATAATTATTACGTTAAAATATATTTATGATTTCGATACATAAAAATATAAAATATATAACCAAAACGGTTAATTACGAAAGGATTTCGATAACCATAAATAGTTATCCTCCGAGTATTATATTTTCCCCGAATATATAATATATTCCAAACTAACAGATAATTATAAGTTTTTGTACTTTATTATTTGTTATAATTATAATTACCTTATTTATTAGCGAACTAAAAAGGATAACGACTTTTAGCCAGGATATAATAAAAAAGTGCTTATAAAACCAGACGATAAATATAGATGTACAGAAACCCCCTAATAGCTAGATTACCTTAAGTTTTGTTATTTATACCTTAAATCAAAATAAAGTCGAAAAGTTATAACATAAAGATGTTTATATTATCCGTTAGTACCTTACGACAAATACGACTTTCTAACTATAAAAGTGCCTTTTTAAAAGGTTTACCCTTTTAATCCGATAATTCGCAAAGTACCAGACCTAAAAAAGAGCCAAAAAAAACGGTCGTTTTTAAGTGCCAACTTAATAACAAAAGATGGTTGAAGTATATGGATAATTATTGTATTAAATATGTAGCCCGGAAGGTACGTAAATGGAAACGTTTTTTAGCCCTTAGAACATATTAGCTAAAAAATTATAAAGGCCTTCGAAAATAAGGTATCGAAAAGCCCTTATATATAAAACCTTATATAAGGCAAAAAAAGGAATACGGAATTAAATCGAAATTTTTATTTATTATAAAAACCAAATATTTAACGTTATAATCGATTTTGGAGTAAAAAAAAACTTTATCTTTTTTAAGGTAACCGAAAAATATCGGATCCCTTAAAAATATAAACAGTAATCTTATAAGTTACGAACGGTAAATAAAATTTTATTTATTTATAATAACGGCCGAATCTTCCGAAAAATAAAAAAACTTAAAATTTAAATATAAGGATATTTAAAACGGATTACTTTTAATATTGCCGATATTCTGGAATACGATATTATCTTAAAAATGTTATAATTTCGTTTTAATAATTTATTAATTAATTAAAAAAAATAAACGTTTTTAGGGAATAATTTTGAAAAAAAATTCCATAAAACTTATTACATAATTAAAAAAGTTAAAGTTTTTCACCCCTTAATAATAATATCCCATAAATATCGACGATTTAAAAAATTATTTAAAAAACGAATTCGAAAAAAAAATATTTAATTATAATTAATAAAATTATAAGATTTTTATTAAAAAAAGGTATTACTTAAAGTTTTATTAAATTTATTATATAAACCTTAAAAAAGTTAAAGTTTTTTAAAAAAAAAAAATTTAACGAAAGTTTAAAAAAATTATATTTAAAAATCCGAATTATTTACAAAATATCCAGTTATAATAATACTTAAAATAAAAAATAACAAAATTAAAATCGATAAAAATAAAGATTTAATATAGCGATAAATTTACGATTATAAATAATTTAATAATATTATTATTAAAAACGGATATTTTTTAACATTAATAAATATTAAAAGGAAAAATATTAATAAAACCAAATAATTTATAATTTTGGATTTATTAAATAAATATTATTTAATTTAAATAATTAAAGGCGAAAAACAAAAACCTACCTTTAGCATTATTTATAAATATTACGAATATAAAGTTATGTTATAAGGTTTAATTAATATTCCGGCTAGTTTTTAAAATATATTTATTACTATTTTACGGAAATTTTTAAATAAATTCGTTTTCGTTTATTTAAACGAGATTTTTATTTATTTAAAAATTTTAAAAAAATACAAAAAATATATTACTTAAATGTTAAAGATTTTTAAAAAAATTAACTTATTAATAAATATTAAAAAAAACGTTTAATATATTTAAAAATTAAATTTTTTAAGTTTTATTATTATCCCGGAATAAATTTAAATTTAAGATTTTAAGTTAAAAACCGTTAAAAATTGGCTAATTTTTAATAAAGTTATTATTATTAATATCCGATAATTTTTAGGATTTACTGGTTATATATAACCTTTAATCCAAAATTACGGTAAGTTTATTAACCCTTTAACTAAATTTATTACCAAAAAGTATGTCGGAAAAAAATTCCAGTTCCTAAAGAAAGTTAAAAAAATTTTCCAAAAAATTAAAAATAAAATTATTAACGCCCCGGTAATTAAATTACCAAACCATAACAAAAAAAAGCGATTTAAAACAAACGCTTTAAATTACGCTTTTAAAGTAGTTTTAAAATAATTAAAAAATAACAAAAAATAATATCCAGTAACGTACTTTTTTAAAACCTTTAAAAATATAAAATTTAAATACCTTATTTATAACAAAAAGTTATTAACGATTATTTTAATATTTAAGAAATAAGAATTATTTCTTAATAAAACCAAAAAATTATTCGATATTTATTTATACCATAAAAATTTACTTAATTTATAATAACCTAAAAATTAAATAATTTTTTTATTTAAATTTTATTTTAAAATTTATTATATTAAAAGAAAAAAAATATTTAAACAGATATTTTAAATTAAAAAAAAATATAATTTAAAAGTTTTTAAACGATATATATAAATATTATATCGTAAAAGCGATAAGATAATATAATTATATATAACCTTAAAATAACTTATTTTAAAAAAGTTAACTTAATTTAAAAATATTTACGACTTAAAAAAACGGAAAAAAATTAAATAATTAAAAGGAAACGATAAGGATTAATTATTATTCCGCAATAAGATTTATATTTTTCGTTAATAATAAAAAAAATTTATCGAAAAATTTTACGAAAATCTTTTATATAAATATTAAGGAATATTTAAAATTATTAAACGATTTTAAAAAAAATATAACTTTTTAAAATTTTACTAAACGGTAAAATAAATAATTAAAGATTATAATATTTATAATAAGGCTAAAATAACCTGCTATAAACCGTATGGTTTATTATAATTTATAAATATACTTAATAAAATTTAAAATATTATAATTTAAAATTTTATTATTAATTTCCTTATATCGAAAAATCCCGTTACCGGAATCGAATATAATATAATATAAATAATCGTTAATAGATATACTAAATATGGGTATTTTTTACCTTTTAAAGGAACCGTAACGGTAAAATAATTAACTTACGTTTTTATTCGATATTATTTCGATAAATATAAAATTTAAAAAAGAATTATTTTTAACCGAAATAAACTTTTTATATTTAAATTCGGTATTAATTTTTTTAAGCAAATCGGTATTAAGTTTAAATTTTTAATAACTTATTAGCTTTAAATAAACGGTTAAACGGAACGATTAAATTAAACTTTAAAATAATATTTTCGAAATTACGTTAATTATTAACATAATAATTAAGTTAAATTTCTATTATTTATATAAATAACTTATAATATATTTATTAATAAGGATATAAATATATCCTCCCATATAGCCGTATATAAATACGACGTAATAACCTAACGACCAAAATAATTAATACGTAAGGCCCGGGTTATTATTATAATAATTTTATAAATAAAAACGATAGTAATAAAAATTAAAACGGTATAAGCCCGATTATAAATTAAATTATATTTTTTGCAACAAAAAATGGCCTAATATTATAATAAGAAAAAAATTAAAGGATTAATTTTAACAAAAAGAAATAAAATTTACTTATTATGCCAAAAACAAAACGTAATTATAAATTTTTCCTAAATTAAAACGAAAAGGTTTAATAATAAGTTTAATTTCAAAAAATTTAATTTATTTAAAATTAAAAAAATCGTTTTAAAAATAAATTACAAATTATTATTACCTAAAACCATAAGAATATACCTTATATTCCATATTTTTTTATTAAAACCAGCCCTAAAAAACGCCTTATTTAAAAAAAATCTCGAAATTAAAAAAAACGATAACAAATACGAAATCGAAAAAATATTAGATTTTAAAATAATTAATAACAAAATCCAGTACCTAATTAAATAAATAAATTACTTACTTAAAAATAATATATAAGAACTATTTAAGTACTTAACGAATACGATAAACTTAATTAAGGATTTTTATTAGCAAAATCCTAACCGACCGTTTTTAATACGGTTAAGGTCGTAAGCGATAACGGTTCCCCGCCTAAATCTAAACTTTCGGTATTCTACCCGAGGAAATAAACGCCTTTATTATGGCGTTTATTTTAAAAGCAAGTTACGTTTATTCCGTTTTTATACGATGTTATTTTTTTTTACCCTTTTTTAATTTTTTTTTTAATTCCGTTCGAATTTTTCCTTTAAAATAATAACGGCCTTTTTTTTCAAAATATCTTATTAAAAACGTAACCGTTTTAAACGGTTAAATAAAATAATTAAAACCTTTTTTATTTTACGTTTTTTTTTTGTAAACGGTTATATTCTTTTTTAATTTTTGCCGGGGAATTTATTTTTAATACGTTATATACCAAACGTTAATAACGAATATAACAGTTATAATTCGGGATATTTATTACATAAAAATACTTAATTTCCTTAAAGTAAATATAATTCGAACAAAAAATAATATTAGAATCAAATTTTTTAATAAATTTTATACGATTAATAATAAATTCGTATTAATTAAAATGCAGTTTTTTTTTCCCTTTTTCGATTCGACTTGTTATAATAAAATTAACTAAAAAATTACCTTTTTAATAAAAACAAAAAAAATACCTATGGTTTTTATTTTTAGGATAAAAATCCTTAAAAAGGGGAAATAATGTTACAGTATAGGAATAGGAGTTCTTATTTTAAAAAAAACCAGCCCTTAAAGCCTGGCGCAGGTTCCAGGCGGCTAAATTTCGGCAAAGGAAAAAGTTTAGCTTTTCCTGTCAAAAACTAAGTAATTTATATAATTTAGGTAATTTACCAGATTACATAAATCATATAAATTCCAGACATATTTATTAAATTTCAAGATGGATATATAATAATCGGTTTCTTTTTATAAATAATACCTATTTAATTTCGTTCCTTAGTTATTAATTTAAGCTTTTAATTAAAGGTAACTGTACCGTTTTCTAGTTAAGGGAAAAGTCCGCAAATCTTTTTAACGAACATCCCATTTATTGTGCTATTATTACCTGCAAATCAAGAAACCCCATTTCGGATACTGCTCATACCTCCAGGTGGATGTATAACAGGTTCGTTACAATTAAGTTTACGGTAATTTATATATAAACGTAAAGTTTTAATTTTTTTAAGTACGAAAAAAATAAGAACTTTAATAAAATTAATTAATTCCTTAATTTTGCTGTAAGCTTTTATTTATTCGATATAAACCTTTAGTTTTTATAATTAATATAAGTTAAAGAATATATAAAAAAGTAAAAAGATTTTCATATTAAGTAAAACATTAATTATATAATCCGTTTTCTTTCGATTAGGTGAAGTATTTATAATAATATTAAAAAAGTTTATATAATTTCGAATAATTTAAAATAAAAATTTAGTATTCGTATGTTTCGAAGACAAAATAAGATAACAATTTCTTTTTTAAATTTCGGTTAATAATAATATAAAGGCGGTTAATTTAACAGGGAATTTCTTTTTCGTTTCGAAAAATAAATTTAATTTAATAAATTCCGTACAGAAAGATCAATATATTTCCACATATATTTAAATTAATAAATTAATAAAAAGCTTATTTTAATTTATACGTTAAAATAATATTTCAATTAGTTAAATTGATAATAGCGTAAATATTTAAATTGATAATAATTCATTTTAAATAGTTTTTAAGGGAAAATAATTACATATAAAATATAAAATATGTACGAAATAAAAATGAAAAGATAAAAATTGAGCTTAAGTTTAATTATTATATTAAGGCTTTTAATTCATTATTTAATTTTATTTTTTAAAAATAATAAGGTTAAATATTGCTTATTTTCTTATCTTTAAAATAAACGTTATTATTAAATTAAAGGTCTATTCTAGTTATAAAACCAGCGGTTAAGTTTTTAATTTTAAGATTTTATTATTAATAATACGATTATAAGACCCGATAAAATTCGAATCTTTTCGATCTTTTTAATTATTACGGCTTTTTCGATTAAAAAACGATTTTGTTAAAATTTTATAAAAGGTTAATCTAGGTTCAAGCCTTATTTTCCAGGCTAAGCCAAATATATAAAAAATCATTACATATATAATCCATACGATAAATATTGTTCCTAATATATTCGAACACGACAACTGATTAATAATTTTTACGGTTAAGATAGATTATATACCTTAATTCCATAAAACCTTTCTTTAAAGCAGAACCTTACTTTAAAGCAGAATACGTAATTGCCGATAAGCTTCGATTTTAATAAACCTTATATCAGCTGGCTGCAGTAAACTTTAAGGATAAACTTTAAGGATAAACTTTAAAAATAAACCTTAAGAATAAACCTTAAAAATAAACCTTAAAAAATAAACTTCAACGATAAACCTTAAGGGTAAACCTTAATTACGCATAAAAAGCTATGCAAGCCTTCGCCAGTCTTACGGCTAAATATAATAAATATCAACTAAGAAAGGGGCTAAAAATTCTAGCCTTAACCATTCCTATAGCTTCTCGAATTACCTTTATTAAGATATCTAAATATACCGCGCTATTCCAACTATACTATACCGGTAATCCGTAACGAAAGGATTTATTAAAAAACCGTCTTGTTTACGATATAGAGTCCCCATAAAATTGCCGGACGGGCCAAGGCCAGCGACAGTACCGTCGATCCAAAAAACCTTACCCAAAAAAACCGAATTCGGTTTTTAATCTTTGAATACGATTTAATTTACGAAAATAACGGTAATCGATCCTTAATAATACTTATACCAAAAAATATGGATATTATAGAAATATTATTAAAAAAAATTAAAAAAGGATAATAATAACGGATTTAAAAATTTTAAAGTTCAGATTTTGGAACAATGCAAACTGAAAGATTACGAACGGTAATTTGCCCAGCTGTTCCAGATTATGAAAAACTTCCAAAATTCCGATAAAAATCGACGTAGATAAGAGCTGCGAAAGGGATAGGTTTTAGTGAAGTACAGGAATTAAGGTAGCAATTTATTATTTTATCTAATTATCTATACGGTTACGTCTTTTCGAGGGAGATGTTAAGATTTTATATTAATTTTATTATTAGGATAATTTCGTTTTATATCCAGATTTTTATTATTGTCTTTTCGTTGACGTTTTTTATTACTTATTATATTACGATCTATTGTTTTAACGTTTATTAAAAAGTCCTATTATGGAGCCGTTAGGTTTATTATGTTTTTCGTTTTTAAGGTAGATAATTTATATATTTTACGATCTTTTATTTAATGGTTAGAAATAATTTAACGTAATAGAATTTTATCCGAGTTTTCTTTAAATGTTTAAATAATTTAATTATTCTTTAGTAATATAAAGTAATAATCGAATTTTCAGAAGTTTTAATCCGGTTATTAAGGAGGTTTTTGTTTAAAGTATTTGTTAACTTATTTTTTAAATTTTCGGATAATCGAATATATAATTTCGCTTATGTCCTAAACGTTTTTAAAAATTTTTTTAAATATATACATTTTTTAATAATTCCGAATTTAATATAACGAACCTGTTATACATCCACCTGGAGGTATAAGCAGTATCCGAAATAGGGGTCTTAATTTGCAGGTAATAATAGCATAATAAATAAAGTATTCGTTAAAAAGATTTACGGACTTTTCCCTTAATCGGAGAACGGTATAGTTACCTTTAATTAAAAACTTAAATTAATAACTAAAAAGCGAAAATTAAATAGGTACTATTTACATAGGAAACCGTTTATTATATATCCGTCCGGATTTAATAAGTATATCGTAGATTTGTAAAATTTATCGGATCTGCCTTTAGATTTACCAAATTTATCAGATTATTATATCTTGGTACGGGGAAAGTTAAGCTTTGCTTATCCGAAAATTAGCCGTAAAGAACCTATACCAGGCTCCGGAAGCGGGTTTTTTTAAGATAGAAACCCTTATTCTTGTACTATAATACCATTTCCCTTTTCGAAGGATTTTTATCCCAAAGATAAGAACCGTAAATAACCTCTTTATTTTTGTTAAAAAAAATTTTCCCAAATTTTTTTTTGCTAATTTTATTATAACAGGTCGAAAAAAAAGCGAAAAGAAAAGTTACGCAAAAACCAGCGCAATATTTATAATATTCGTATTAACTTAATTAGAACTTTTAGAATTAAAACCTTCCTTTATTCTAATTATATTCAATTTGGCGAAACCGATTATTTCTTTTCCTTAAAATGCTTAAATTATAACTAATATACGCGTTATTAACGTTTTTTTTTGTAACGTAAAAACCATAAACTCGTTAAAGAAAATGAACGAAATTTAATAACAATTATAATGAAAATAACGGAAAGTTAAAGATAACTTTCTAAAGTATTAGGAAGTTATAAGAAGGAAGTTAAATAAATTGTAACGCCGGTAGGAAAAAAAAAAGCCTTAAAAATATTAAAGGAAAGTTTAAAGTTAGATTAATTAAAAAAACGGAAAAGGTTGGAAAAGGAATAACGTCGTATAAAGGTAAAATAAGCGCGATTTATTTTTAAGATAAATGCTACGGTAAAAGCGTTTACTTTTTTCGGCTGGAACGCCGAAGGTTTTATAACGAACCTGTCATACATCCACCTGGAGGTATAAGCAATATCCGAAATGGGAGTTCTTGATTTGCAAGTAATAATAATACAATAAATAAGGTATTCGTTAAAGAAATTTGCGGATTTTTCCCTCAACTAAAACACGGTACAGTTACCTTTAATTAAAAGCTTAAATTAATAACTAAAAAACGAAACTAAAAGGAAATTATTTACATAAAAAATTATCTAATATATATATTTTTACCGTTTCCCTTAATTTCCAGAAATCCTTAAAAGTTTCTGGAAGTAAATAAAAACGAATAAAAATAATTTCTTTTTGTTTCTGGAAATAGGTAAAAATAAACCGAAAACCGAAATTTAACCGGCAGGGTAAAGGCCTTAATATATTTAACTTACCTGGTTCCTTTTTTAGGTTTAATAAAATCTTTATAAATATAACATTATTTTTCCTTTCCTAAAATCTTTATCCTAAAAATTTTTAAAAAGTAAATTTCCTTCCTTTTCTAATACCGTAATATATTTTAACCATAATAAGCAAATTTTAAAAACGTTTTAAAACTTTAACGGAAAATCGTTACGAATTTATAAAATCGATTTCTTAATTTGGCTTTAAAATCATACCGTACATACGTTATTTTAAAAAAAAACTTCCTTATAAAATACTAAAAAACCGGAAAAATTATTAAAATTATCTATCGGCTAACGTTTAAACTTATAATGGAAATTATATTTCGTTATCATCTTTTAAAAGTATTCGGATTAAAAAACTTTAAATAAATAAAAAAAAACGATTAACGGTTTAATAACTACAAAAATTATTTAATCGTATTATTCGGTTAAATCGTTAATTTAAATAATTACATTTTAAAAAAATATTATTTATTTAAAAAGGGCTTAAAAATATAAATAAATTAAAAAAATAAAAAAATTTAAATACGGAAAAAATTCATTAAGAAAAAAAACGAACGTAACTTACCTTAAGGCTAAATATATTAATAAAAATATCTAGTTTCTTTAACTAAAACGCTTTAAATTTAAATTTAAGTAAAAGGTCGTTACCGTCCGCGATCCTAATCGGTTAGGATTTTGTCGGTAAAAATCCTTAACCAAATTTATCGCATTTATTAAATATTTAAATAATTCTTAAGTATTATCTTTAAGTAAGTAATTTATTTACTTAACTAAATATTAGATTTTATTTTTAACTATTTTAAAGTTTAGTATTTTTTTAATTTCGTATTCGTTATCGTCTTTTTCGATTTCGAAATTCTTTTTAAATGGGACATTTTTTAAGGCTGGTTCTAATAAAGAAATATGGAATATAAGGTATATTTTTATAATTTTGGATAATATTAGTTTATAATTAATTTTCGAAATAATTTTTTTAATTTTAAACGGACCAAATTTTTTAATATCAAATTTGTCGCTAAACTTTTTCGTCTTAATCTGGAAAAAATTTAATATCGCGTTTTATTTTTAACGTAATAAATAAACTTTATTTTTTTTCGTTAAAATTAATCCCTTAATTTTTTTCTTATTATAATATTAAGCTATTTTTTGTTACAAAAAATTATAACTTAATTTAAAACTTAACTTATATTATTTTAATTTCTGTTACTATTATTTTTATTCGTAAAATTATCGTAATAACGATTAATACCTTACGTATTAATTATTTAGGTCGATATGTTATTATATTATATCCATATATAATTATATAAAGTAATATATTTATATTTTCGTTAACGGACGTATTATAAATTATTTATGCAAATAATAAAAGCTTAATTTAATTATTTTATTAATAATTAATATAATTTCGAAAATATTATTTTAAGGTTGAATTTAATCGTTTTATTTAACCATTTATTTAAAAATAATAAGTTATTAAAAAATTAAACTTAATATCGATTTATTTAAAAAAGTTAATACCGAATTTAAATATAAAAAGCTTATTTTGATTAAAAATAATTTTTTTTAATATTCCGTATTTATTAAAATAATATCGTACGAAAACGTAAATTAATTATTCTGCCGTTACGGTTTTTTTAAAAGGTAAAAAATACCTATATTTAATAAATTTATTAATAATTACCTATATTATATTATATTTAATTCCGGTAACGGGATTTTTCCATATAAAGAAATTAGTAATAAAATTTTAAATTATAATATTTTATATTTTATTAAATATATCTGTTAGTTATAATAAACTATACGGCTTATAACAAATTACCTTTATTTTATTATAAATATTATAATCCTTAATTATTTATTTAATTATTTAACGAAATTTTAAAAAATTATATTTTTTTTAAAATCGCTTAATCGTTTTAAATATTCCTTAATATCCACATAAAAAATCTTCGTAAAGTTTTTTAATAAATTCCTTTTATTATTAACGGAAAACATAAATTTTATCGCAAAATATTAATTTATTCTTATCGTTTCCTTTTAACTATCGGATTTTTTTTCGTTCTTCCGGATTATAAAAATTTTTAAATTAAATTAATATTTTTAAAATAAATTATTTTAAGGTTATACATAATTATATTATTTTATTATTTTTCCGATATAATACTTATATATATCGTTTAAAACTTTTGGAATTATAATTTCCTTTCCGGCTTAAAATATCCGCTTAAATATTTTTTTTACCCTTAATATAATAAATCTTAAAATTAAACTTAAATAAAAAAAATTTTTAATTTTCGTAACGTTTATTTAATTTTTAGGTAATTATAAATCGAATAAAATTTGTATGGTTTAAATAAATATTAAATAATTCCTTAATTTTATTAAGGAATAATTTTTATTTTTTAAATATTAAAATAATTATTAATAACTTTTTATCGTAAATAAAATATTTAAATTTTGTATCTTTAAAAATTTTAAAAAAATACGTTATTAAGTACCATTTTTTATTATCCTTTAATTATTTTAAAATTACTTTAAGTGTATAATTTAAAATATTTATTTTAAATCCTTTTTTTTATTATAATTTGGTAACTTAATTATTAAGGCGTTAATAATTTTATTTTTAATTTCCTGGAAAAATTTTTTAACGTATTTTTTAATAATAAACTTAATTAAAAAATTAGTAAGTTTGCTATAATTTTGGATTAAAAGTTATATATAATTAATAAATTCCAAAAATTAACGAATATTAATAATAATAACTTTATTAAAAATTAGCTAATTTTTAATAATTTTTAATTTGGAATTTTAAATTTAAATTTATTCCGGGATAATAATAAAACCTAAAGAATTTAACTTTTAAATATACCAAACGTTTTTTTTTTGCATTTATTAATAAGTTAATTTTTTTAAATACTTTTAATACTTAAGTAATATATTTTTTATATTTTTTTAAAATTTTTAAATAAATAAAAATATCGTTTAGGTAAACAAAAACGAACTTATTTAAAAACTTCCGTAAGATAATAATAAATATATATTAAAAATTAATTAAAATATTAATTAAGCTTTAAAAAATAACTTTATATTTATAATATTTATAAATAATTTTAAAAGTAATTTTTTACTTTTTACTTTAAATTATTCGAATTAAATAATAACCGTTTAATAAATTTAAAATTATAAATTATTTAACTTTATTAATATTTTCCTTTATAATATTTATTAACGTTAAAAAATATCCGTTTTTAATAATAATATCGTTAAATTATTTATAATCGTAAATTTATCGGTATATTAAATTTTTATCCTTATCGATTTTAATTTTACTGTTTTTTATTTTTAATACTATTATAATTAAATATTCCGTAAATAATTTAAATTTTTAAATATAACTTTTTTTAAAATTTCGTTAAAAACTTTTTTAAAAAGTTTTAATTTTTTTTTAAATTTATATAATAAATTTAATAAAGTTTTAAATAATATTTTTTTAATAAAAATTTTATAATCTTATAAATTATAATTAAATAATTTTTTTCGAATTCGTTTTTTAAATAATTTTTTAAATCGTCGATATTTAAGTAACATTATTATTATTAAGTTAAAAACTTTAACCTTTTTAATTATATAATAAATTTTATAAAATTCTTTTTTAAAATTATTCCATAAAAACGTTTATTTTTTTAAATTTATTTATAAATTATTAAAACGAAATTATAACATTTTTAAAATAATATTATATCTTAAAATATCGGCGATATTAAAAATAATTTATTTAAAATATTTTTATATCTAAATTTCGAATTTTTTAATCTTTCGGAAAATTCGGCCGTTATCGTAAATAAATAAGTTTTTATTTATTATTCGTAATTTATAAAATTATTACTTATATTTTTAAAAAATCCGATATTTTTCGGTTACTTTAAAGAAAATAAAGTTCCTTTTTATTCCGGCATCGATTATAATATTAAATATCTTATTTCCATAATAAATAAGAATCTTAATTTAATTCCGTATTCTTTTTTTTATTTCGTATAAAGTTTTATATATAAAAACTTTTTAATACCTTATTTTCGAATACCTTTATTATTTTTTAACTGTTATATTTTAAAAACTAAAAAACGTTTTTATTTACGTACCTTCCGGGTTATATATTTAATACAGTAATTATTTATATACTTAAACCAATTTTTATTACCAAATTAATATTTAAAAATAATTATTTTCCTTTAACTTTTCTTTAAGTTTAATATTTTATAAATTATAAAATTAAAAAAATAAATTTCCGAAAGGGATATTTTTATAATTAAAAAGTCGTACTTATCGTATAATACTAATACGTAATATAAACATTTTTACGTTATAACCTTTTAACTTTATTTTAATTCGGGAGATAAATAATAAAACTTAAAATAATTTAGTTATTAGGAAATTTTTATGCATTTATATTTATCGTTTAATTTTATAAGCGTTTTTTTATTATACCTTAACCAAAAGTCGTTATTTTTTTTAACGCGTAAATAAATAAAATAATTATCGTTATAATAAATAAAAAAATGTATAATTCCGTAATTATTTGCTAATAACTGGGGTTTAAAATATATCGTACATTTCGGAAGTTCGTAAAATTCCGGAAATAATTATCTATAATTACCGAAATTTTTTCGTAATTAACCGTTTTATTCGTGTATTTTATATTTTTATATATTAAGGTAATAAATATATTTTAACGTAATAATTATTTTAAAATTCGTTCGTTTTAAATAATATTTGCAAATTTTAATTATAATATTTTTATAAATAATATAATTTTTATAACTTAAATCGTTATTTTTAATCCTGCTAATTCTAATAATAATATATTTTTAATTAGCAGAAATAATATTTATTTCCTTTTTATTTTTTTTTCGTTATTTATATCTTATTTAACCGTACGGACCTTTTTTTTAGATTAAGGAATTTTATCCCTTTAAAAAATTTTTTAAGGATTTTTTTTTTTTGGTAAAAAATAATATTCGTTTTTAAAATAATTTTTTTTGTTATAGTTAAAATATTTAATTTTGAACTTATTTTTTTAGATTTTATTAAAGTTATATTAACTTTTTTTTAAAATTTATCTTTTATTTTTTTATTATTATTAAAACGTTTATTATTATTTCGTTTATTAATACCTTTTTTTTAAATATCGATTAAAAATACGTCGGTCGGAAATAATAACCTTATCGACATATTTTTAAAAAAATTTAATTTTATGTACTTTAAATATTTTATCTTTAACTTATTTTTTTAAGCCGTTATAAAAAAAAAGGTTTTTTTTAATAACTTAAAAATAATAATTAATCGATTAAATTTAATTACGTATTCGGTAATTAACGTAATTTATTTTAAATTATATATTTTTTTAACCGTATATTATTATTTATTAATATTTTTATATAAAATTCGTATCCGTTTTTTAAAATACCCGTAATTATTAAAAACGTAATTAATAATATTTAAATAATTATCGGAAAAATTAATTAAATAATTATTAAAAATAAGTTCGAATTAATTAAATATTTTTTTAATAAATAATTAAAAAATGGTTATAATTTTTTAATAATTCTCCGTTAAAAAATTTTTATATTACTTAAAGTAAAATTTAGCTTTAATTAAAAAAAATTTTATATTTATAAATCCATTATAAAATTTAAAAATAATTACCTTATAACTTTTAATATTAAATATTTTATGGTAAGCAAAAAAAGAATATAATTTTTTTTCGTTTACGACTAAAAAAAAAAAAAAATTAAAATTCGTAAATAAAATACGGATATTTTAAAAAAAAAAGCCGGAATTTTTAATCGGGAAATAATTTTTAAAAAGGCGAAAATTTATTTTAATTATCGAATAAGTTTGGCATTTTTTTTCTGGAATTTTACGATTTCCTTAATTATTAAGTTTAATTATTAATTAATCGTAAACTTTTTTTTTTTCCCGATTTTATAATAAGGATTTCCTTACTCTTTTCCTTTTCGTAATCGGACTTTTTAAACCGTATTTTAATAATTTCCTTTATTTTCTTTAAGGTAAAAGTTAATTATTATTAAAAAAAAAGTTTTTTTTAACTTTTAATTTTAATAACTTTTGGTAATATATTATCCATTAATTAAAAAACTTTTTAATCGAAAATAAATTATATAATCCGGATATTAATTTTTTTTTAATTAATAACGGAAATTAAATATATTATTTATTTATTAAACGTTATTTTATAATATCGTTTTTATTAAGTTTAAAAAAACTTATACCTAATTAAACCTTAAATTATTCGTTAATTATTAATTAAAACATTATCAAAATATAACGAACTTATTATATATTTATTTAAAGATATAAATAATATCCGAAATAAAAGTTTTTAATTTGTAAATAATAATAATATAATAAATAAAATATTCGTTAAAAAGTTTTACGGATTTTTTTTTAATTAAAAAAAGATATAATTACTTTTAATTAAAAGTTTAAATTAATAATTAAAAAACGAAATTAAAAGAAAGTTATTTATATAAGAAATTATTTAATATATATATTCTTACCGTTTCCTTTAGTTTCCAAAAATCCCTGGAGGTTTCTGGAGGTGGATAAAAACGAACAGGGGTGGTCTCTCTTTATCTCTGGAGATAGGCAGAGACAAGCCGAAAGCCGAGATTTAGCCGGCGGGGTGGAGGCCTCAGCACACTCAACTCACCTGGCTCCTTCTCTAGGTTTAGTGGAATCCCCATGGATGTAACAGGTTTAAATTTAGGCGGGGAACCGTTATCGCCTGCGACCTTAGCAATATTGGAAATAGTCGGTTAGCATTTTGCCGGTAAAAATCCTTAATTAGGTTTATCGTATTCGTTAAATATTTAAGTAATTCTTATATATTATCTTTAAGTAGGTAATTTATTTACTTAATAAAGTACTGGATTTTATTATTAATTATTTTGAAATTTAATATTTTTTCGATTTCGTATTTATTATTATTTTTTTCGATTTCGAAGTTTTTTTTTAAATGGGACGTTTTTTGGAGCTGGTTTGAAAAGGAAATATAAAATATAAGGTATATTTTTATGGTTTTAAATAATAATAATTTATAATTAATTTTTAAAATAACTTTTTCGATTTTAAATAACTTAAGTTTTTTAAAATTAAATTTATCGTTAAAAAAAATTTTTTTAATTTAAAAGAAATTTAATATTACGTTTTATTTTTAGCGTAATAAATAAATTTTATTTTTTTTCGTTAAAATTAATTTTTTAATTTTTTTCTTATTATAATACTGGGACATTCTTTATTATAAAAATTGGAACTTAATTTAAAGTCGGGCTCATATTATTTTAAATTTGTTATTATAATTTTTATTCGTAAAATTATCGTAATAATAATTAACGTTTTACGTATTAATTCTTTTAATCGTTAAGTTGTTAGGTTATATTTATATATAGCTGTATATAATAATATATTTATATTTTCGTTAACGGAAATATTATAAGCTATTTATACGAATAATAAAAACTTAACTTAATTATTTTATTAATAATTAACGTAAATTCGTAAATATTATTTTAAGGTTTGGTTTAATTATTTTATTAATTATTTATTTAGGGGTAATATATTATTAAAAACTTAAACTTAATATTAATTTATTTAAAAAAGTTAATACCGAATTTAAATATAAAAAGTTTATTTCGATTAAAAATAATTTCTTTTAGTATTCCGTATTTGTCGAGATAATATTAAATAAAAACGTAAGTTAATTATCTTATTATTACGGTTTTTTTAAAAGATAAAAAATATCCGTATTTAGTAAGTTTATTAATAATTACTTATACCGTATCGTATTTAATTCTAATAACTAGATTTTTTAATATAAGGAAATTGATAATTAAATTTTAAATTATAGTATTTTATGTTTTGTTAAGTATGTTTATAAATTATAATAAGCTATATAATTTATAGCGGATTATTTTAGCCTTATTATATACTGTAACGGCTGACTGGCTTAACCAACTACTAAACCCTAGTCGTACGGTTTATATTAGCAGTAATACTGTGGAAATTTAAGCAATAAACTAAAGGTATAGTTACGTCTGGTAATAACAGATATTAAAAATAATCTAGGTAACTAAATTATATTATAAGCCTGTATTATTTAAATTATAAAAAAGTAACGAACGTATATATGCTACTTTTGGCTTAACTGGCTCGATCTGGCTTTATTTTTTTTTTTTTTTTGGTATTTAAGTTTTTTCGAACCTATTAAGCTACTTCGCACCGTTACCCGGCTTAATTAGTTCGACGTACCAAATCCCCTTGGGCCTAATTAGGCCTTTCGAACCTATCGAGCCCATTACGTAATTTTGGACCCATATCGGAAGCTTGTTTTATAACCTCCGACCGTTTATCGTTAAGTTAAAACTTTTAGTTATAATATAATTTCCTTTTTTTAGGATTTTTTGCCTTTAAAAATTAATTTATTTAACGCATTTATTTAATAAATAATTTCTTTTTTTACATATTTATTTTTAGTTCGTTTTCGGTCGTTATATTTAACCCTATTAAAAAACAAAAATTTCGTAAACGTAATAACGTTTTAATTTTTTCGAAAAAAATTAATACGTTTAATTTTAACATATCCGCATTTTAATATTTACGTTATAAACGTAAAAAAAAGGTTTGTAAAATTTATTTTAATTCTGGAAAATATATTCGTTATTCCGAATATAACAGTTTTTATAATTTGTTTGATTTTTTTAAAGTCGAATATAACTACCTAATTACAGAAAAGAATCGTTTTAAACTTTAAGAACGTTTTATTAAAAAAAAGTTATTTTCCGTTTAATAACGTTTTTATAAATTATAGTAATATTTTAATAAATTATTTGGTCGTTTAATTCGATTACGTAATTAAAGATTTTTTTTGCGTAAGCGGGAAATCGAAATATTACGTAAAGGTATCGAAAATACGGAAGCGATAAAAGAATTCGAACGTTTGGAAAAAAAAATAACGTAAGTTAAAGGTTAAAATAATTTCGTTTTTTCGTTCCGTAAACGTAATTAACTGGTCCGATTTAAATAACGTAAATTGGAATTTTTTTAATTTTAATGTTTCCGGTATTGTTAATAAAAACTTTTTAATAAACGTTAAATTTCCGTAAGGTTTTCCGTAAGTTTTTATATATTTTTTGATTTTAAGTAATTTTTTTATTTAACTAAATATTACTTTTTACCGTTTCTTTTTTGGTATTAAGGATTTTTTCAATTCTTTATATTAATATATTTTCCGTTACCTTTTTTTCTTATTCCGTATTAATTTAAATTATGTCCGCTATTAATTCCAATAAGGAAATATAAAAATGGGATAAAGTTTAACTTTAAAAGGTAATTTTAACTGGTAGTTATTTTTAGAAAATTTTTTTACGACCTTATACGGTCCGATATACTTAAAATCGAATTTTTTATTAAGTCGTTTAATTTGGATATTTTTGGCAACTAAGTAAACCATTTTTCCTTTTTAAAAAGTTAATTTCTTTAATTTTTTTTAATTATAATATTTTTGTATTTAAATACGTACGAATTTAAATTTTATTTTTATTTTTGCGTATAATTATTTAAATTATTTTAAAATAAGGATTATTTTAATATTAATTAGTTTTTTTTTATATATTTCGGTAAATTTTTAATATGAAATTAAAATTAACGTTAATTAATATTACTTTAATACTTTCGTAATAATTTATGTTATAAATTAATTAAGTTATTAATAGTTTTTTAATTTAATTATTTTATTTATAATTAACATAATATTATAAATAAGTTTTAAATATTTAATTAATTTTTTCCGTTTGGTTATCCGTTTATAATTTAAAGGCGTTTAAAAGTTTATAGTTTAAACTTAACGGTATTATAAGGTTTTATTAAAATTTTGAAATAAATATAATTTTTTTATCGGATATAATTTTTATTAAAAGTCCGTATACGTTAATAAAGTATTTAAAAAAATATACGTTAATTATTTTACGTCCGTATTTTCGTTAAATATTAAAACATAAAAAAACTTTATAAATTAGTTTACGATTACGAAAATGTTATCGTAATATATATCCGTTATTAAGTTTTTTGATAATAATAATTTGGTAATAAAATCGAAAATAATTAAATTTTATCATCGTTTTACGACTGGTAATAGTTATAATTCTGCGTATAGTTTATAACGTCGCGTTTTAACTTTGTTATATAGGTCGCATTTTTGCAAAAAAATTTTTATTATTAATTTTATTTTAAAGAAGTAATATATACGTTATAACCATTTTATAATTTTATAAACTTTAAGGTATCCGTATAACTAATATTCGTATATTTTATACGTCAGCTTTTCCTAATATCTTTCTGGTATTTGGATCTTATTAATCTTTTCGCCTTCTAGCAACTAATCGTTATATTATTAAATTTTTTGATATAAGTTAAGTATTATTTTTTTAATTGCTGCAATTTGTCGTAATTTTATATATCCTTCTTTTATTAGGTCGAATATTTGGTATAAAACCTTAAGGACTTTTTCTTTTAAATCTGGTCGTTTATTAAAAGCGTTTATTTTGCCATTTTTTAACCTTTTTTTATAGATAATAATAAAATTAAATTCCGAAAGGTATTTTACGTAACGGAATTATCGTCCCGTTAATTTTCGAATAGTAATAAACCGGGTAAGGTTTTTATAATTTATATATATCTTAACCTAATATAAATTTCCTTTAAGGTAATATTTAAATTTTTTAAAGGCTTTAATAATAATTAAAAAGTTTTTATTTAAGATAGCATAATTTAATTTAATTTTTATTTATTTATAAAAATAAAATATAATAAGGTATAAATTACTTTAATTATTTTTATATCCGATTATTACGTTTAATACGTAATCCGAAATATCGGTTTTTAATTTTAAGGAACGATTTAAGTCGTATATAATTAATATTAGCTTGCTAATAATTATATTTATAATCTTTTAAAAGGTTTTTTTTATTTCGGTTATTTATTAAAAGATTTTTTTTTTGGTTAGGTTAAATAAAAATATCGCAATTTTGTTAAAGTTACGAATAAATTTCCGGTAATAATTAATAAATCCGAAAAAGCCTAGATTTCGGTAATTATAATAAATATTTTCCAGTTTTAAACTATTATTATTTTTTTAAAGATTATTTTAATATGTTCCGGAATAATAATATATTTTAAGTACGGTATTTTTTGTTTATAAAACTTGCTTTTTTCGGCGATAATTGGGAAATTAACGTTTTGTAAGATTTGGAAAACTTTATAAATATATTTGTTATATTTTCTTTCGAAGTTAAGTAAATTAAAATATTATCGAAATAATAAATAATAAAAATATTAAAATATTCGCATAATACGTAATTAACCATTTTTTAGAACGTCGCGGATACGTTAATAAGCCCGAATAATATTACCAGATATTCGTATAACCCATATTTGATTTTAAAGGTTATTTTTTATTCGTTTTCTAATTTAATACGAATTAAATTATATTTATTTCGTAAGTTTAAGCTAATAAATTATTTAGTTCCATAAAAACGATCTTTTATTTTAATAATTAAAAGTAAAAATATACGATTTTTAACCGTAATATTATTTAATTATTAGTAATCGATTATTAACTGCAATCTTTTATTTTTTTTAAATACGAAAAATATAAAATACCTTATTAATAACTTAAAACGTTTAATATATTTTTTATGTAACTTATTTTCGAAATATTTTCGTAATACGTATAATTTTTATTAATTTAGGTTATATATAAAATAAAAAGTAATCGTTTCATTAATTTTTAAAATTATTTCGTAATTTTATTTATTATATTTTAATAATCTTATTTCGACTTATTTTTTAAAAAGCCGTTTATATTTATAATATTATAATAATATTTTAATTGTTCTTTTTAATTTTTAAGGCTAATATTATAAATCGTCGTTTATTTTATATAATCGTACTTTAATAATAATAATAATACGTCGTATATATTTATCTTGCCCTTTTTTTATATATATTATATCTTTTTAAGTAATAAGGTTTCTGTCGTATCCTTATATTCATATTTACCGTCGTTTTTGTCGGTTAAATAATAAAATATTTTTTTTAAATCGTTTTCGTTAATAAAAAATAAAACGAATTTTATTTAGTTAATTTTTTAATCGATTAAAGAATTATATTAATATAATTATTTTTTGCCGAAAACTATATCGTAACTTTATATTAAAATTATATCAAAATTAATGGTTTATTTTCGTCCTTATATATAAGTTTTGAAATAATTAATCTTACGGTTAACTTATCCGTTATTATAAATAAATTTGATTTTTTAATTTTTTTAATTTCGTAAAGTTCGGCTTTATTTTTTTATAACAAACTTATTAATTATTTCCGGTTTAATATAATTCGGGTCGGTTCCGTAATTTATTATAACGGTATATTAATTTTTTTAAATTCGTACTTTAATTAAAAAAAAAATATTTGGTTTTTTTATTATCGTATATAAAATTTTTTTAAGGAATATATATTAATTCCTTTTATTTTTGCTAACTTATAATTTCTTTCTAAATAACGTTTTTTTTTAAAAACTTTATCCGTAATTATTTTAATTACTTTTTTTATCGGTATAATTAAGCTTTTAATTCGAAAATCTTTTCCTTATATCGCTTTATTTAACTTATTAAACTGGTAATTTATTTTTTTAAAGGTTTCGGCCTTTTCCGACTAATCCGTCGTCATAACCCATTTTTCGTTTATTATCGTTAATTAATCCTAATACTTTTAACATTTTTAATATTAAGTATAATATTATGCCATTTTTATTAGGCGTTTTCCGATTTCCCTTTTTATTTTATTTTTTTTCGGAATTATCGATATAAGTACGTCGGAAATATAAATTATTTACCACTTTTCGTTACGCCTTCATTACTATTTGATAAATTTATTCTTCCTACGTTTTATGGTCGTATCATTCGTAATAATATATAAAATTTTATTCGGAATAATTTTTTCTTTTCGGCTAACTTCCTAATACCGTAATAACGTTAATATCGTTTTACGTAACCATAATATGTAAATATTTATACTATCTTTAATCTTTAAGGTCGCTTCTGGTTTAAGTTTAAAAATCGAATCCTTACTTATATATATGCATAAATCTTTGTTAAATATATTTTTATTATTTTTCGTATCGTAAACAGTAAATTCTTTTATAATAAATAATATATAATTTCTTATATCGATCAGGTTTTCCTAAATATAAAGTTTCGTTTTAACCTTAATATTTTTTACTTTATTTATTTAATTCCTATTATTTTTATCGTTATTATTTTTATTATTATATACGAAATATTAACTTTTCCGGTATTAATTCTTTTTATCCGTCGTATTTTTATAACTATTAGGTAATTATTAAACCGGACGTAATAATACGTTATCGTATAATTACGGCCTAAAAAAATATCTTAACCTTTTATAACCTTTTCCGTATTTTTAAAGGTAAATTAAAATTTTCCTTTTTTTTAATTATGCCGAAAATTACGGCCTTATTCTTTTTGTTTCTTAATTATTTTTCGGATACCGGAATTTAACCGTTACCTTATTTTTTAAAGGCCTTATATTAATTTTTAACGCAATTTATTTTATTACAATTATAATATTTAACTTAATTCTATTTTTTTTATACGATCCTTAGTTTTATAGATTTTAAGGCTATTTTATGGGTAACAAAAAATACGTTACGTTTTTTACTTTAGTTGGTTTCCGTAAACCTAAATTTAAAAATAAATTATTTTCTTCGTTTTTATTATCGTTTATATTATCGGTTATCGATTTTAATTATTTTTACGATATATTTCTTTAAAATAATAAAACGTATTATTTTAATAATTTCGTTTTTAATATTATCTTTTAAGTTTTTATAAAAAATATTAATTAAGTTATTATTTTTTTATTTACTTATTTTATTTTAATTATAAAATTTTTAAACGTTATTATGTATTTTAATATTAGTCTTTTTAGTTTTAAATCGAAATTTTTTACGTTACGGTTTTTTTTTCGTTTAAGTTTCCGAAATTAATATAATATTAATATATAGTTTAGGTAATTTATTATTAATCCGACTTTTTATTTTCCAAATAATTTCGTAAAATAAATTTAAACCAATTTAAAACGGTTTTTTTTAAAAATACCGTAACCGTAAAAATTTTATTAGCCTTATTAATAATTTTTTCGAAACGGCAATAAACGCGTATTTAAATAAAAGAAATTTATACGTTATTTTTTCCGTTATAAGGTTCGGATTTTTTAGGTTTAATTTTAATTTTATTAATTTTAATAATATTAATTTAAGCTTTAAAACGTTAAATAATTTCCTTAAATTTTTTAATTATATTTTTATATTATTATATAATAAATTTTTAAATATTTAATATATTAACGATATAATATATTATTTAAAATTTAATGATATTATTAAATAAAAACTTATAATATATAATAATTAATTAACTTAATTAATTATTAAACTTTAATCGTACGGTTTATATTAATAATAATATTATAAAAATTTAAATAATAAATTAAAGGTATAATTACGTTTAATAATAATAAATATTAAAAATAATTTAAATAATTAAATTATATTATAAGCTAACATTATTTAAATTATAAAAAAATAACGAACATATATATATTACTTTTAGTTCGACTAATTCGACCTGGTTTTATCTTTTTTTTAATATTTAAGTTCTTTCGAACCTATCGAACCACCTCGAACCGTTACCCGGCTCGACTGGCTCGACGTACCAAATCCCCTTGGGCCCAATCAGGCCCTTCGAGCCCATCAAGCCCATTACGTAACTCTGGACCCACATCGGAAGCTTATCTCACAACCTCCGACCGTCTGTCGCTAAGCCAAGGCTTCTGGTCATAACATAAACGTTATAATTTTTAATTATTTGCTTAATTATTTAACGGAATTTTAAAAAATTATATTTTTTTTCAATTACTTAATAAATTTAAATATTTTTTAATATTTATATAAGGAATTTTCATAAAACTTCTTAATAAATTCTTTTTGTTATTAATAAGAAATATAAATTTTGTTACGAAATAATAACTAGTTTTTATCGTTTCTTTTTAATTATTTAATCTTTTTTATTCTTCCGGATCGTAAAGACTTTTAAATTAAGTTAATTTTTCTGAAGTTAATTATTTTAAGGTTATATATAATTATACTATTTTATTATCCTTACGATATAATACTTATATATATCGCTTAAAAACTTTTAAGTCATAATTATTTTTTCGGTTTAAAATATCCGCTTAAATATTTTTTTTACCTTTAATATGGTAGAATTTAAAGTTAAATTTAAATAAAAAAATATTTAATTTTTATGGCGTTTATTTAATTTTTAGGTTCTTATAAATCGCATAAAACTTTTGTAATTTAAATAAATATTAAATAATTCCTTAATTCCGTTAAGGAATTATTTTTATTTTTTAAATATTAAAATAATCGTTAGTAACTTTTTATTATAAATAAGGTACTTAAGTTCTATATTCTTAAAAACTTTAAAAAATACGTTATTAAATATTATTTTCCGTTATTTTTTAATTATTTTAAAACTGCTTTAAAAACATAATTTAAAACGTTTGTTTTAAGTTATTTTTTTATTATAATTTGGTAATTTAATTATCGGAATATTAATAATTTTATTCATAAATTTTTAAAAAACTTTTTTTATTTCGTTTAAAAATTCGAATTTTTTTCCGACGTATTTTTTGATAATAAGCTTGGTTAAAGGGTTAGCAAATTTGCCATAATCCTGGATTAAGGGTCGTACGTAACCGGTAAATTTTAAAAATTAATAAATATTAGTAATAATTATTTTATTTTAAATTAGCCAGTTTTTAACGGTTTTTAACTTAAAATTTTAGATTTAAATTTATCCGGAAATGATAATAAAGTTTAAAAAGTTTAGCCTTTAGGTATATTAAACGTTTTTTTTAGCGTTTATTAACAAATTAACCCTTTTAAAGGCGTTTAGAACTTAAGTAACGTATTTTTTATATTTTTTTAAAGTTTTTAAATAAATAAGAATGTTATTTAAATAAACCAAAATAAATTTGTTTAAAATCTTTCGTAAGATAATAGTAAATATATGCGAAAAGTTAATTATGGTATTTTTTAATACTTATAGCATAATTTTATATTCGTAATGTTTATAAATAATTTTAAAAACGATCTTTTATTTTTTATTTTTAATTATTCGAATTAAGTAATAATTATTTAATAAATCTAAGTTTATAAATTATTTGGTTTTGTTAATATTCTCCTTTATAATATTTATTTTTAATAATGATATTATTTAATTATCGATAATTATAAATTCGTCGGTATATTAGATCTTGATTTTTATCGATTTTAATTTTGCCATTTTTTATTTTTGGTATTATTATAATTAAATGTCCTGTAAATAATTTATATTTTTGAATATAATCTTTTTTAAGGTTTCGTTAAAAACTTTTTTAAAAAGCCTTAATTCTTTTAAGGTTTATATGGTAAATTTAATAAAGCTTTAAATGGAATCTTTTTTTAATAGAAATTTTGTAATGTTATTAATTATAATCGGATAATTCTTTTCGGGTTCGTTCTTTAAATAACTTTTTAAAGCGTTAATATTTAAAAGGTATTGTTATTATTAGGCTAAAAACCCTGGCTTTTTAATTATGTAATAAATTTTATAAAATTCTTTTTTAAAATTGTTTTACAAAAATATTTATATTTTCTAATTAATCCGAAAATTATTGGAACGAAATTATGGTATTTTTAAAATAATATCGTATCCTGAGATATCGGCGATATCGAAAATAATCCGTTTTAAAATTTTTATATTTAAATTATAAATCTTTTTATTTTCTGGAAAATTTAATTATTATCGTAAGTAAATACGTTTTTATTAATTATTTATATTTTTAAGAGATTTAATATTTTTTAGTTACTTTAGGAACAATAAAGTTTTTTTTTGTTCCAAAATTAATATAACGTTAAATGTTTTATTTCCGTAATAAATTAGAATTTTAATTTAATTCCGTAATTTTTCTTTTTCGTATAAAGTCTTATATATAAAGGCTTTTCGGTAACTTATTTTCGAAGGCCTTTATAGTTTCTTAACTAATACACCCTGGAGGCTAAAAAGCGTTTTTATTCGCGTACTTTTTTAGCCGCGTACTTAATATAATAGTTTTTTATGTACTTAAACTATTTCCAGTTACCAAATTAGTATTTAAAGATAATTTCTTTTTTTGCTTTTCTTTAGGTTTTATTTATTGCAAATTATCGGATTAAAAGGGTAAACTTTCGAAAAGGATATTCTTATAGCTAAAAGTTCGTATTTATTACATAATATTAATAAATAATATTAGTATTTTTGCGTTATAACCTTTTAATTTTATTCCGATTTAGGATGTAAGTAATAAAAACCTAGGGTAATCTGGCTATTAGGGAACTTTTGTACATTTATATTTATCGTCTGGTTTTATAAGCGTTTTTTCGTTATATTTTAGCCAAAAGTTATTTTTTTTGGCGCGTAAATAAATGGGGCAGTTATAATTACAGCAGGTAATATAATTAAAAATTTATAATTATCCGCTAAAAGTTTAAGGTATCATATATTTAGGAAAAATGTAATATTTAGGGGATAATTATTTATAATTACCGAAATCTTTTCGTAATTAACCGTTTTGGTCGTATATTTTATACTTTTATATATCGAGGTAATAAATGCATCCTAACGTAATAGTTACCCTGGAAATTATTTATCTGGAATAGTATTTATAAGTTTTAACCGTAATATCTTTACAAATAGCATAATTTTTATAATTTGGGTCGTTATTTTTAACCCTATTAGTTATAATAATAATAAATTCCTGATCGGCAGAAACAAGGCTTACTTCCTTTTTATCCTTTTCCTTATTATCTGTATTTCGTTCGGCCGCGCGGACCTTTTTTTAGGCTGGGGAATCCTTCTTTTTTAGGGGTTTCCTTTTTTTGCTGGAAAATAATATTCGTTTTTAAAATAACCCTTTTTGTTATAGTTGAAATATTTAATTTTGGATTTATTTTTTTTTTAGACTCCGTTAAAGTAATGCTAGCTTTTTTTTGGAATCTGTTTTTTATTTTTTTCTTATTACTGGAACGTTTATCTCACTTTATCTACCGGTACCTTTTTTCTTAAGGTACTGATTAAAAATGCGTCGGTCGGCGATAATAACCTTATCTGTATAATTTTCGAAAGGACTTATTTTAGGTACCCTAAATATTTTATTCTTAACTTGTTTTTTTAGGCCGTTATAATAAAAGAAAAATAATATGTCTTATAATAACTTAAAAATAGCTGCCAACCGGTTAAATTTAATCGTATATTTAGCTGCTAACGTAATTTGCTAAAGTTTATATTTTTACTTAACCGTATGTTATTACTTATTTACGTTTACGAATAAGGTTTATATTCGTTTTTTAAAATTTTCGTAATCGTTAAAGATATAGTTGGTAACGTTTAAGTAATTGTCGGAATAGTTTATTAGGTAAACTTTAAAATTGGGTTCGAATTAATCGAGTATTTTTTTTAACAAATAGTTGCGAAATGATTATTATTTTTTAATAATCTTCCGTAAATGAACTTTCGTATTATTTAAAGTAAAGTCTGGTTTTAATTAGGAATCCTTTTATATCCGTAAATTTCTTATAAGGCTTAGAAATAATTGGTTTATAACCTTTAAAATTAGGTATTTTATAATAAGCAAAAGGGGGTATAGTTCCTTTTTAATTTTAATTAAATAAAAAGAGAACTAAAGTTTTTAAACGAAAAGTAAGTTTTAAAAAGGGCATAAAAGCTTTTTTTTTAAGCTGTCGGGCGAATTTAGCGTTTTTTTGTCGGAATTTTATAACCTTTTTAGTTATAAAATCTAACCGCTTATTAGTTATAAGTTCTTTTTTTTTCCTTTCCCGGTTCCGCATTATAGGCCTTTTTAACTTTCTTCTTTTTTTGGTCAGATTTTTTAAGCTATATTTTAATAGATTCCTTAAAGGTAAGGGTAAGTTGCTATTAGGAAAAAGAAAGTTTTTTTAAACCCTTAATTTTGGTAGTTATAGGTATTATGGTATCGATTAGTTAAAAACCCTTTTTAATAAGGGATAGGTTATATAATCCGGTTATTGATTTTTTATTAACTAATAACAAAAATCGGATATGTTATTTATTTATTAAACGTTATTTTATAATATCGTTTTTATTAAATTTAAAAAAGCTTATACTTAATTAAGCTTTAAATTATTCGTTAACTATTAATTAAAAAGTTATTAAAATATAACGAATTTGTTATATATCTACCTAAAAATATAAGCAGTATCTAAAATAAAGATTTTAATTTGCAAGTAATAATAATATAATAAATAAGGTATTCGTTAAAAAGATTTACAAATTTTTCCTTTAATCGGAAAACGATATAATTATTTTTAATTAAAAATTTAAATTAATAATTAAAAAACGAAAATTAAATAGATATTATTTACATAGGAAACCGTTTATTATATATCTGTCCGGATTGAATAAATATATCGGAGATTTATAAAATTTATCGATCTACCTCCAGATTTACCAGATCTACCAAATTACTATATCTTGGCGCGGGAAAAGCCAAGCTTTTTTCACCCGAAAATCAGCCGTAAGAAGCCCATACCAGGCTCCGGAGGCCGGTTTCTCTAAGACAGAAACCCCTATTCCTATACTATAATATTTAATTCGTATATTAAAAACTTATTTATAATTTTATTTTATTTTATTTCGTACAAATAGGAATTTAATTTATTAATTCGGAGTTAATATAACGAATATTCGAAAATTATTTTATGTTTTTCGACCTAAAACTTTTATTTAACGTAATATAACCGCGGGAATAATTTATTATATTTAAATTAATTATATTTTTTAAATTTATATTTAATTTTAATTTCGAATTATTTCATATTCGTTTATGGTTCAAAGTAAATATATTTCCGTTATTTTCTAAGTTAGGTAAATTACCCGAATTATAAAATAAAAGGTTATTTATTTGGTAAGTAAATCGTCGATTCTTTTAAGGTTTTTAATAAACGGGCTATTTTTTTCATTAACGCGGCTACTTTAAAACGTTTACGTCGATAAATCTTTTATGCCTCTTTTTTATACTTTTACGTCCGATTATTAAATATCGTAAAGCTTTAATTATTTAAAGTTATATATTAAATTCTTAAATAAGGGCCCGTAAACGTATTAGCTAAACTTCGTTAATATTTCCGGTTATTTTTATTAAGGCTTATATAATAACTTTTTAAAAAGCTTTAAGTAAAAAATTCAGCTATTATGTTATTAAAAGGTATAATTATAAATATATTAATAAGTATAATTATTATAATTAAGATTATAAATAAGTTTAAGGTAAAAAAGTTTAAATTATTACAGTAAGGCTTAAGTTAGGTATAACCAGTTTATTCCTATAGGGTAGGGTTAGGACAGAACAGACTCTTGTCCCTTTATAAGGATAGGTAGGGGCCTAGGGCCCTTATATAAAATGAAGGTAGTAAGGGGTCCAAGTAAGAAGGGTGGGTTATATAAGGTATGCTAACCCCAGGCTGCTAGGCCTGCTATGACATATTATTTAAATATAAAAATTAATAAACGTATATATACTTTTTCTGATTTCATACGTTTAACCGGTTCGTTAATTATTATTTATCGAACCGTTCCAAGTTTACCGAATAATCGTATTAATTTAACCGGTTCGATATTTATAACTTAATAACAGTAATCGAGCTTATTAAACAGGTTACCTAATTAAGGACTTACTAAGTTCTTCCTTTCTGGAATTCCGACCGTACTAGGCTCTGCTAAGCCTGTCGGGTTATAATATATAAACTTTATTTTAAATTATACGCAACGTTAACTTGGTTTATTTAATACAGAATATTACGTAGATGTTACCTACTTAGGGTCTTACCAAAGAATATCAGGCTTATAAGCTTCGAACCAGCCGGCGGGTTATTTGCGCAACTTAAAAGAAAATACCCTCCGGTTTATATATTAGCATTATGTTAATGTTAAAAACAACTAATCTTTAAGTACTTTTATAATAAAAACGGAATTATTAAATATATAATACGATAAGTAATAAATTATAAGATTTACTAATAACGTGTAACGAACTTGTTATATATCCATCTGGAGGTATGAACAATATCCGAAATAGGGGGTTTTGATTTGCAGGTAACAATAATATAACGAATAAAATGTTCGTTAAAAAGATTTGCGGATTTTTCCCTTAATTAAAAAACGGTACAGTTGCTTTTGGTTAAAAGCTTAAAATAATAACTAAAAAACGGAATTAAAAAGGTGTTATTTATATAAGAAACCGGTCGTTATATATTTACTTTTAACAAATAAATATATCGTAAATTTATTTGATTTATATAATTTATATAATTTAGTTCCAGATTATTTAAATTACCTAGATTCATTAAATTATTTAAACCTTGGTACGGGAAAGTTAAGTTTTTTTTTACCCGTAATTTATCCGGTCGGAACCTTTTTTAAAAATTTCCGAAAATAAGTTTCCCTAACGACAGGAACCCTTATTTTTGTATTATAATATTATTTCTTTTTTAAGGATTTTTGTCCTAAAAATAAAAACCGTAAGTATTTTTTTTTTTAAAGGGTAATTTTTTAGCTGATTTTATTATAACAGGTCGAATTAAAAAAGGAAAAAAAAAATTACGGTCGAATTAACGCGATTTTCGTAACATTTGTACTAATTCGATAAAAATATTTAGTATTAAGGTATTCCTTTACTTTAATTATATTCGTTTCGGCGAAACCGACTATTTTTTCGTTTTAAGGAGTTAAAGTTATAATTATTATATTCGTTATTAACGTCCGTTTTATAACATTTTAATTATAAATTCCTTAAAAAAAATAAACGAAATTTAAAATTACCTATTTCGGAAATAACGAATAATTAAAAACAATTTTTAACGTTCCAAAAAAATTGCGAAAAAGGAATAAAAGGTAATGGAAAAAAGGTTGGCTAAATTACGACGTTAACAAAACGAAAAATCGAAAAGATTTATTAGAAAATTAAAACGGTTATGTTTTTAATAGGACCTTTTTTAAAAAAAAGGTTTTAAAAATAATAAAAAAGGGTTTAAAATTAAATTAATTAAAAGAACGGGAAAAATTGGAAAAAAAACAGCGTCGTATGGAAGTAAAATAAACGCGGCTTATTTCTAAAATAAACGCCGTAATAAAAACGTTTATTTTTTTCGGCTAAAACGTTTTAAATTTGGACTTAAGTATAAAACCGTTATTGCCTGCGATTTTGGCTGGATTGGAAACGGTCGGTTAGGATTTTATCGATAAAAATTTTTAACCAAATCCATCATATTCGTTAAGTATTTAAATGGTTTCCATATATTATTTTTAAGTAGGTAATTTATTTATTTAACCAAGTACTGGATATTATTTTTAACCATTTTAAAATTTAATATTCTTTCGATTTCGTATTTGTTATTATCTTTTTCGATTTTAAGGTTTTTTTTAAACGGAACCTTTTTTAGGGTTGGTTTTAATAAAGAAATATAAAATATAGGATATATTTTTATGGTTTTAGGTAATAATAGTTTGTAGTTAATTTTCGAAATAACTTTTTTAATTTTAAATGGACCAAACTTTTTGAAATTAAGTTTATTATTAGGTTTTTTTATCTTAATCTGGAAAAGGTTCGACGTTACGTTTTGTTTTTGGCATAATAAATAGATTTTATCCTTTTTTGCTAAAATTAGTTTTTTAATTTTTTTTTATTATAATACTGGATTATTTTTTGTTACAAAAATTGTAACTTAATTTATAATTGGATTTATATTATTTTAATTTTTGTTATTATTATTTTTATTTATGGAATTATCGTAATAATAATTAAAGCCTTACGTAATAATTATTTTGGTCGTTAAATTATTACGTTATATTTATATACGGCTATATAGGGTAATATGTTTATATTTTCGTTAACGGACGTATTATAAGTTATTTATATAAATAATAAAAATTTAACTTAATTATTTTATTAATAATTAACGTAATTTCGAAGATATTATTTTAAGGTTTAATTTAATCGTTTTGTTTAATCTTTTGTTTAAAGATAATAAGTTATCGAAAACTTAAGTTTAATACCGATTTGCTTAAAAAAGTTAATACCAAATTTGGATATAAAAAATTTATTTCGGTTAAAAATAACTTTTTTTGGTATTTTATATTTGTCGAAATAATATCGAATAAAAACGTAAGTTAAATATTTTGCCGTTATAATTTTTTTAAAAAGTAGGAAATATTTATATTTAATAAGTTTATTAATAATTATTTATATTATATTATATTTAATTCCGGTAACGGGATTTTTCGATATAAAAAAATTAATAATAAAATTTTAAGTTATGATATTTTATATTTTATTAAATATATTTATAAGTTATAATAAACCATACGGTTTATAACAAATTGCTTTTATTTTATTATAAACGTTATAATTTTTAATTATTTATTTAATTATTTAGCGGAATTTTGGGAAATCGTATTTTTTTTAAAATCGTTTGATAATTTTAAATACCTTTTAGTATTTATGCAAAAAATTTTCGTAAAATTTTTTGATAAATTTTTTGGGTTATTAATAAAGGACGTAAATTTTTTCGCGAAATAATAATTAATTTTTGTTATTTCCTTTTAGTTATTTAAATTTTTTTTATTCCTTAAGGTTATAAAAATTTTTAAATTAAATTAACTTTTTTAAAATCGGTTGTTTTAGGATTATATATAATTATATTATTTTATCGTTTTTACGATATAATACTTATATATATCGCTTAAAAATTTTTAAGTTATAATTTTTTGGGGGGTTTAAAATATCCGTTTGGATATTTTTTTTACTTTTAATATAATAAATTTTAAAGTTAAACTTGGATAAAAATATTATCTAATTTTTATGGTATTTATTTAGTTTTTAGGTAGTTATACATCGAATAAAATTTTTATGGTTTAAATAAATGTTAAATGGTTTTTTGGTTCTATTAAGGAATAATTTCTATTCCTTAAATATTAAGATAATCGTTAATAATTTTTTATCGTAAATAAAATATTTAAGTTTTATATTTTTAAAAATTTTGGAAAAGTATATTATTAGGTATTATTTTCCGTTATTTTTTAATTATTTTAAAACTATTTTAAGGGCGTAATTTAAAGCGTTTATTTTAAGTTGTTTTTTTTATTATGGTTTGGTAGCTTAATTACCGGGGCGTTAATAATTTTGTCCTTAATTTGTTAAAAAAAATTTTCGTTTTTTTTAACAGTTCGAATTTTTTTAACGTATTTTTTAGTAATAAGTTTAGTTAGGGGGTTAGTAAATTTGCCGTAATTTTGGATTAAGGGCCGTACGTAACCGGTAAATCTTAAAAATTAACGGATATTAATAATAATGGTTTTATTTAAAATTGGCCAATTTTTGATAACTTTTAATTTGGAATTTTAAATTTAAATTTGTTTAAGGGTAATAATAAAGTTTAAAAAATTTAACTTTTAAATATACCAAACGTTTTTTTAACGTTTATTAACAAATTAACCTTTTTAAATACTTTTAGTATTTAAGCGATATATTTTTTTATGCTTTTTTAAAGTTTTTAAATAAATAAGAATATCGTTTAAATAAACGAAAACGAATTTGTTTAGAAATTTTCGTAAGATAATAATAAGTATATATTAAAAACTAATTAAAATATTAATTAAACTTTATAATATAACTTTATATTCGTAATATTTATAAATAATTTTATAAATAATTTTTTATTTTTTGCTTTTAGTTATTCGAATTAAATAATAACCGTTTAATAAATTTAAAACTGTAAATTATTTGGCTTTATTAATATTTTTCTTTATAATATTTATTAACGTTAAAAGATATTTATTTTTAATAATAATATTATTAAGTTATTTATAATCGTAAATTCGTCGACATATTAAATTTCCGTTTTTATCGATTTTAATTTTGTTATTTTTTATTTTTGGTATTATTATAATTAGGTACTTTATAAATAATTCGGATTTTTAAATATATTTTTTTTTTAAGGTTTCGTTAAAAATTTTTTCAAAAAGTTTTAACTTTTTCGGAATTTATGTAATAAATTTAATAAAATTTTAGGTGGTATCTTTTTTTAATAGGAATTTTATGATTTTATTAGTTATGGTTAAATAATTCCTTTCGAATTCGTTTTTTAAATAATTTTTTAAATCGTCGATATTTAAAGGATATCGTTATTATTAAGTTGGAAATTTTAGTTTTTTTAATTATATAATAAGTTTTATAAAAAAAAAATTCCGAATCGTTTTATAAAAACGTTTATTTTTTTTAATTAATCCGTAAATTATTAAAACGAAATTATGGTATTTTTAAAATAATATTATATCTTAAAATATCGGCGATATTAAAAATAATCCGTTTTAAATATTTTTATATTTAAATTATAAGTTTTTTTGTTTTTCGAAAAATTCGATTATTATTATAAATAAATAAACTTTTATTAACCGTACGTAATTTGTACGATTGTTATTTATATTTTTAAAGGATTTAATATCTTTTGGTTATTTTAAGGGAAATAAAGTTTCCTTTTGTTCCGAAATCGATTATGGCATTAAATATTTTGTTTCCATAATAAATGGAAATTTCGATTTAACTTCGTATTTTTTTTTCGTATAAAATTTTGTATATAAGGGTTTTTCGGTATTTTACTTTCGAAGGCTTTTGCCGTTTTTAATTAACGCGTTTTAAGGGCCAGAAAACGTTTTTATTTGCGCGTTTTTTTAGCTGCATATTTAGTATAATAGTTTTTTATATATTTGAACCATTTTTTGTTACCAAATTAGCATTTAAAAATAACTGTTTTTTTTTAGTTCTTTTTTGGGTTTTGTATTTTGCGAATTATAGGGTTAAAAAAGTAAACTTTCGAAAAAGGTATTTTTATAACTAGAAAATCGTATTTATCGCATAATATTAACGCGTAATATAAATATTTTTGCGTTATAATTTTCTGGCTTTATTTTAATTTAAGATATAGGTAATAAAACTTAAGGTAATTTAGCTATTAAGGAATTTTTGTATATTTATATTTATCGTTTAATTCCGTAAACGTTTCCTTATTATATTTTGGCTAAAAATGGTTATTCTTTTTAATTTATTAATGGATAAAGTAACGATAATTATAGTAAGCGGTAAAATATAAAAGTTTATAATTATTTGTTGGTTTAAGGTATATTATATATTCGGAAAAAATATAATATTCGGAAAATAATTATTTATGGTTATCGAAACTTTTTCGTAATTAACCGTTTTAGTCGTATATTTTATATTTCTATATATCGAAATAATAAATATATCCTAACGTAATAATTATTTTAAAACTAATTCGTTTTAAATAATATTTACAAGTTTTGGTTATAACATTTTTATAAATAATATAATTTTTATAATTTAAGTTATTATTTTTAACCCTATTAATCGTAATAATAATAAATTCCTGATCGGCGGAAATAACGTTTACTTTCTTTTTATTTTTTTCCTTATTATTTATATTTCGTTCGGTTATGCGGATTTTTTTTTAAGCTAGGGAATTTTATCCCTTTAAAAACTTTTTTAGGGATTTTTTTTTTCGATAAAAAGTAATATTCGTATTTAAAATGGTTTTTTTTATTATAGTTAAAATATTTAATTTTGAATTTATTTTTTTTGGATTCCGTTAAAGTAACGTTAGTTTTCTTTTGGGATTTGTTTTTTGTTTTTTTTTATTGCTGGAACGTTTATCGTTATTTCGTTTGCCGGTTTCCTTTTTTTCAAAATACCGATTAAAAATGCGGCGGTCGGAAATAATAACTTTATTTGTATATTTTTCGAAAGGACCAGTTTTAAATATCTTAAATATTTTATCTTTAACTTAAGGTTTTAAGCCGTTATAATAAGGGAAAAATAACGTATTTTAAGGTAACTTAAAAATAACTATTAACCGGTTAAATTTAATCGTATATTTAGCCGCTAACGTAATTTACTAAAATTTATATATTTATTTAACCGTATATTATTATTTATTTATATTTTTAAATAAAGTTCGTATCCGTTTTTCGAAAATTTCGTAATTATTAAAAATATAATTGGTAATGTTTAAAAAATTATCGGAAGGATTTGTTAAATAATTATTAAAAATAGGTTCGAATTAATCGAATATTTTTTTAGTAAATAATTGGAAAATAATTATTACTTTTTGTTAATTTTCTGTAAAAAAATTTTATATAATTTAAGGTAAAATTTAATTTTATTTAAAAATCCTTTTATATCCGTAAATTTATTATATAATTTAAAAATAATTAATTTATAACTTTTAATATTAAGCATTTTATAATAGGCAGAAAAAGATATAATTCCTTTTCGTTCTTAATTAAATAAAAAAAAGATAGAAATTCGTAAATAAAGGGCAAATGTTTTAAAAAAAAAGCGTTAAAATTTTTAAACGGAATACGGAATTTTTTTTTTTAGTTATTATTTTAGTTTAATATTTTTTTTAAAAAAAAGTTATAACTTTTTTCGCTATAAGGTTTAATCGTTCGTCGGTTATAAACTTTTTTTTTTTCCTTTTTCGATTTTTACGCCAAGTTTTTTTTTTAACTTTTTTTTTTAAATTAAATTCTTTAGGTTAAATTTCGATAATTTCTTTTGTTTTTTTAAAGGTAAAGGTAAGTTATTATTAAAGGGAAAAAGGTTTTTTTTATCTTTTAAATCTAATAATTATAAATATTATGTTATCGATTAATTAAAAAACTTTTTCGATAAGGGGTAAATTATATTATCCGGTCATTAATTTTTTATTAACTAATAACGGAAATCGAATATATTATTTATTTATTAAATATCGTTTTATAATATCAATTTTTTTATTAAAAAAAGTTTATATTTAATTATATTTTAAATTATTCGTTAATTATTAATTAAGAAATTATTAAAATATAATAAACTTATTATATATTTACCTAAAAATATAAATAATATCCGAAATAAAAAGTTTTAATTTGCAAATAATAATAATATAACGAATAAAATATTCGTTAAAAAAATTTGCGGACTTTTTCCTTAATTAAAAAACGGTACAGTTACCTTTAATTAAAAGTTTAAATTAATAATTAAAAAGCGGAATTAAAAAAATGCTATTTATATAAAAATCCGGTTATTATATATCCATTTTTAACAAATAAATATATTATAGATCTGTTTAATTTATATAATTTATATAATCTAGTTCCAAGTTATTTAAATTACCTAGATTTATTAGATTACTTAAACCTTGGTACGGGGAAGCCAAGTTTCTTTTTGCCCGTGGTTTACCCGGTCGGAACCTCCCTTAGAGACCTCCGAGGACAGGTTTCCCCAACGACAGGAACCTCTGTTTCTGTATTGTAATATAACGATATTATATTTTTATAAATAAAAATACGATATATAAATATATATAATTATTAATTATAAAAAGTAATAAAAAGGTTTTAATTAAAATAAATTATATATTTATAAACGATATGTTAATTAATATATTTATTAAAGCCTTATTACGAAATGTTTTTTAATATTTTAAAACTTTATTAAAATTAGTAAAGATTACCAAAATTTTAAATTAACGGAAATCTTTTTAAAAGTTATTTTAACAAAAGAATTAACTGATTAAAAGGATTTAATTACTAAAAAAAGTTGGAATAGAAAACTATGGCTTTAAAAAGTAAGAAGGTATAACGATTAACGCCATAATTGCGTTAAGGCGTTAAGGGGGTATGTTAGTTAGTAGGGGTACGCTCGCATCCCATATACGTTCCGGGGCTAGATTACTTCAAGGATCAGTATGCGTTGCGAGAGCGCACGCAACTAGCCATCTAATACAACACAACTGATGTCCCCTATATCGGACACGTACCGTACTTTTATGTAATCTGTCCACGGAACGTATATGGTCCGATCAGAGGGAGCATTTCCGTATATGGAGTGCTAGCGCACCCCCTGATAGCTGACAGGTCTAGTCCCCACTCTAAGCCACATGTAATCTCTGTGGCGTTCTGTCCATCTTAGGACCTCTGATATCAACAGTTATCTGACACCTGTTAATTACTTCCGATTTCCACAATACGACTGCCAACATAAACCGTACGACTAGGTTTAACAGTTGGTTAACCCTTACATCCGTCACATTTAGTCCTATATCGAGCGAGGGTTACTGGAGAGCGTATTATAGCGTTTCATCCGGGATATCAATGCATTTTTCGATCAATATAGTATATTTTAAAAAACCTTAATATATCTGTTACGTAATATATCGACTGGCTTAACATTCTAACTACACATCAATGGAGATTCCAGCACAACGGAAATAGCCCTTTGCACTTGCCTTTTGGCTACCCATAACTTTAACACACTCTTCCAAAAAAGAGGAAAAGTCGGCCTTAATGAATCACACATGCTTATCCCAAACTTGCCTAATATATGTCTTCAGCTCCAAAGAACTCCTCGATTGGGTTCAAATTGGGCGAGTAGGGCAGTAAATAGAGCAGTACAACGTCTGCATCGTCACACATCTACTGCATTCTCTCCGAGTGATGAAATGACGCATTATCCATAACCAAAACAGACTTGGGCTCAGGCCACTTGCCGCAATACGGCAGAAGTGTTTCGATAAAGCATTCGAACATCCCGGCATCAGTCGACCCTTCCTATACCCTTTCTGCTCTCCATCACCGTTCGAAGCAGGGTTCATGTAAGAGAGGCCAGCACCGGCAGTGGCCGTCACCAGAGGGACCGTGGTTGCCTGCGTAATGGTGTAGGTGGCGCCGTTAAATATGATGGTATCCGGATCGTCTGCAGCGTGTGGGGCCGGGGCAGCCGAGACAGCGGAGGCGGAGACGAGAAGGACGCTGGCAACGAAGCGGGTGATGGATGAGTACAGCATGTTGGAGGTTTGAGTGATACGTTGAAGTTATACGATTGGTAAAGAATGGAGTCTTTGCGATATAGAAACACCTAACAGAATGCCAAACCGATAAAAGGACCATGATCAATATGATGGCAACGTGAGGAGATGTAAAGAGAGAGAAAGAGAGACAGAATCGACCGGACTGACTGGGAGTAATGGGTTGAAGATATACAAGCCCGTAATGGCAGCTTCTCACCTCTTCCCATGCTGCTGACTTGTCCCAGACAGCTTACATGAAGATTAGAACAGGATGCTTGTGCTACAACATCTCGGAAACAGATCCGAAGTAATCTTCAACCGCTGACAGTGGGGCCACACAGTCACCACATAACGTGTTCGCTACAGGAGCCAGAAGGGGCGTTGCGCAGAACAAAGTTGAAGAATAAACTAGTCTCAACTGAGTTATGGCCTTAGATGACACATAGATGTGATAAAACTTTATATCCAACGAAGAACAACCCTTGGTAAGATGAGAGGCGTGTCCTCAGATCGAAGGAAAGCTAGGGGTAAGGAGCTAACTAAATCAGGTTAAGATGCGGAAACTTGCAGATATACAAGCTTGTCGCATTCGTCAATCGTTATCCCGGCCCAGGAAAATTCGGTATCATTCATTCCTCGTCGTGCATCCCGTATGCTCCTCCTCCTTCCGCAATACCTTGCCTTCCAAAGTTGTTCAGTTCGTTCTTGTTGACGGCGCTTAGGGTGACGGGTCGAACCTTCTTCATGGCCTGGTCGAAATGCGCCTTTGTCAGTGTTCGGACGTCGGTGTCCTCCGTCTGCTCATCCACTGCAAGAGTGGCAGCAGTGACACACAGATTTTTGAGATCCGAGCCGGTGTACCTGTCAGTGATCCTTGCCAGGTAGTCAATCGTCAGGCCCGGCTCCCGCTGTTCGGCACGAAGAAGTAGACCAAGGATGCCTCGCCTCGCAGCCAGATCGGGGAGGCCAATCTCGATGTGCACTGGTGCACGTCGGAGAACGGCCGGGTCGAGGTCAAAGGGTCGATTAGTGGCGAGGAGCACGAACGGTGAGTCTCGATCGCTGGCGAGGCCGTCCCAGCACATGAGAAACTGGTTGAGCATGGCTCGCAAATGTCGCTTCTCGCCCGCCTTGCGGGCTCCCAGCATGGCATCGGCCTCGTCCACGAAGATGATGCACGGCTTCAGTTTCCTGCTGAAGGAGAAGAGTGCCTTGATTACCTTCTCATCTTCGCCGTGGCACTTCTGCCATAGCTCAGCCGTGGAGACCGCCAGCATGTTGCAGCCGGACTGTTTGGCGAGCCCTTTTGCTAGTAGAGACTTTCCGGTGCCTGGCGGGCCCCAGAGAATTGCGCCCGTGACCCGGTTCCCCTGTAGGACACCATGATTGAATGCTTTTTTCCGTTCTAGTGATCGCTTTGTTACCCTCTCCAACTCTTGGGTAACGGAACGATGGATAAACATGTTTTCGTAATTTGGCGGAATGCTATCTGCATCGACATTGTTAATCGCCATGTACAACTAAGCTTGGGGACGGACGACGTACCAATATTCACGATGCACTCCAAGAGCATGTGCTCGTACCGGTTGGCCACAAGAGACTTCCACTTCCACATTTTTCTGGCATGCTCCCGAGGTCGGCGAACCCCGCCCTGAGATGCCTGTGAGTCCAGGTCGGTATCGTAGGCCTCATCCTCTCCATCTTTGGCGCCCTTGTTCTCGTTGTCCGAGTCAGATCCGTAACCTCCCGGGGCCTTGCGCCAGCTACGAGAAGCGGCATATTGGGAACGCTTGGCCCTGAAACGCGAAGAAGCCTCTGAGTATGCGTCATCCACGACCACATTGATGCCCAGATGCAGGTCGTTCTCGTTGCCATTACCATTGTTTTGCGATGTGCTCGCTCTGCGGATGTCGTCAAACGAGCGCGGTGGTGCATTGTGTGCGCCGTCAAGGCGACATGGCGGGATCAAGCCTCCTTGGGAATCGTAGATGACAACTTCTGGACTTTGTGGGGATGCGGGTTCCGGGCCGCTGCCATTGGCGACGGGATCCGGGACACCGACTCCCTTGGACCTCAGGTAAACCCGTTGATACAGCCCAAGACTATAAGGGTCTGCGGGTCCGTCCGGTCGGGTCATGGCCACAGCGTAGTTGCAAGATATTTTCCTTCTAGATTTCTTCGAATTTCCAGATTCAGGCCGGGGCAATTGGGGATGAAGCCAGCACTGGCACACAAGACACCCGGGACTAACTGGGGATAACTCCGCCCAGCACCATCCAAGGAAACCAATCCAAGGCTCTCCAGAAGATCAGAGAAATACTTTCCTTCTAAGTCTTCACACCCTAGGGGCGTGCTTTTCTCAGGAGGCGCATGCTGCATTAATAGCGCACAGCACCAATAATGCTATGCAACAGGCAATATTGGGCAGGGTCTTGTCAGTGTTTGGAAGTTGATGCGATGTGATTGATGTTGACAGCTAACTGACAGGTGCGCCACTGTTCTCGGCGTCCATGATATCGGAACTTCCCCCTTGATTGGATATGTGTGAAAGCGGCCCAGGATTGACCCCGACGGGCCGCCCCGCACTCGTCGACGTCCAGATCGCTCTTGTCTCGACAAGAGCATAACCCGGCCCCGTGCTGTCTGCTCAACAGTGCCCTGGGCTCTTTCTTTCTCTCTTTGACTCCAACTATCACTCAGAATCAGCAACGCCTTGGCAATGGACGGCGAGAAGAATGGCAGCTCTTCGGGCACTTCGTGTCAACAAAAAGAGGCACAAGCCCATGTCCCCGAGGATTCCCAGCACCGGGATGGGACGCGCTTTACTCGCATCCGAGGCCGACGGACACAAACTCGGCTGGCTCACCCGGCTGTTCTGTCTTGGAAAAAGCCCCTTCCCCCGCCTCTTCCTGAACCAGAAGCCGCAAGATTGCCCAAACGAGGAAAAACGGTGACATGCAGCCTCAAAGCCATCATGAACAAGCTCAAACCCTTTCAACTTCCCGGAGCCAAATCACACCCACAACTTGAGCTTGAGAGTCTTGCAGGCTATGGTGTTGACGAGGCCGACGCTGTCTTATTGCGCAAAGCAGAAGCCGAACGCTTCTTGGCAGTCATACAGGACCCCCAAAAGCCCATCACCACTTCCATGCACTTGGTTGGCAAACAATACTTGCAGGCCGCCTGCGCCGGCGAGGCTTGCTACCGACGGCTCTCTTCCATGTCCCAGACCATATCCACCGCACTTAGCCTCTGCCTCCTGGACAACGAATGCGTCAACATGCAATACTGCAAACGCATCTCAAGCCGCGAACGGCTCCAGAAGTATGTCCAACGCGCTCGCGTGGCTGCGCTGGAGGAGTCTACCGAAAACGAAGACAATGATCGCCGTGAATCAATCTTCGACCTTGTCGACTACATCTCCGCCATTCTGGCCCGCTTGATCAGCCAAACTGCAGATGGAGAGTTCTGGCTCCTGAACACACTCGCTGCTCTAGTGGCACGCACCGCAAAAATCAAGTTCCTCTTAGTCAATATTGCCGCCAACGCAGTCGTGGCGGCCAACACAGGTCAGGAAGTTCTTGATCAGAGTGCCGGCAAAGGCCTGTTCGGAGACTTCTCCATGAATGCCGACTTTGACGAAGAGGAGTGTGAAGAAGCTTTGCGCATCATCAATGCGAACCAAAAAGACGGCCTCGCATCCGAAGAGGATGCTTCCGTAGCCTCGTTCTGCGTCAACCAGAACAAATATCGCTCTGGGCTGAACATTGCGCTGCGGCACGCCCTCGGCTCTCTTCGGCTTATGAACCTCTCCGGGCTGCCCGCGACG